>CAUYQG010195310.1:0-35017 GCA_963574415.1 Tarsius wallacei
CAAGGGACTGACTTAGTTTGAAGCTTAAGTTGAGTCAGATGAATGAGCTACAATCTGTGTTTGTGGTCTTCCCAAGAAGTTCAAGAGCATACCTTGAGCTTTTCTCACACTCTGGTAAATAGTACATACTCTGTGTACTTCTGCTGCTGTGTGGTGCTACAGTAATAATAGCAATCATGATAATGACAACCACAACTAGCACTTACTGAATGGCCCTGCATGCCAGCTTTTCTGAGTGCTTTACTTACTGTCTTGTGTTTGATCCTTACCTTAACCCCATGAGGTGGGTCATTTTATGGTGCTCATTCTAAAGGTGAGGAAACAGCCACATGGAGTCTGAGTAGCTTGCTCAAGGCCACGTAGCTAACAAGTAGCAGGGTTGGGTGGCAAACTCAGGCATGAAAGGCAAAAGTGAAAAGGTCAGAACCAAAGTGAGTTCGTTAAAAGAGAAGGCGCCTGATACCGTGAGGGCTGTCACGTGAGGTTTTCTGAGCAGCATCCGTGGTGCAACCGGCCGTCTTCTGGCCCAGCAGGTGAGTGAACTGCAGAACTATGTCCAATCTACATATTCACAATTAAACCCCCGTGCCACCCCTGGCCATGGAAGGCATGGCTCTCTAGGAAGCACAGTTCCCTCAAGGCACTCAAAAGAGATATCTAACAAAGGATTCAATGAATGTGCTATAAGGATTATTTCTAGAGTTAAACAGAGTAAAAACCCTGGGTACCTTTCTCTCTCTTTGCCTCAATTTTTTCATCTATAGAAAGGAAATAAAGTCTCAGGGGTGATGTAAGTTTTGGAAATAATCATTGATCTATCTACAGTCTTGCCTGGCGTTAGCTTTCAACAAGTAGGAACTATTATTATAATGATTTTGCTCTGCATGCAGGAAGGCGGTAGTTGGTTTAAAATTGCAAAGAACTAAATGTCTCGTCCTCTTAGTCACATGGTGGGGGGGCTTGACTACATTATCTCTAATGTTCTATCTTTAAAAATAAGTTTGGAATCTTGGATTTTGATGTCTTGTCAGGGGCATAGTTTTTTAACAAAACAATTTGTATCAAAGTCAAAACGGAGGTTCTCACTTCTATCTCACCCGCCCAATACCCTCCAATGTTTTCAAGGCACGTTTTGCTTTTATTACCCCTGCATTAACAGACCTACTTCAAGGAGCTTACCATGACCCAGGAAATGGGGACTGGCTAAAAACACAGGAGAGAGGACAAAGAGACATAAAAGGAATTTTATGTTCTTTTTAAGGAGTCATTAAAGTAGTATAAAAAAAAAAAAAACCTTAAAATACTACCCAAAGTCTTGTTTAGGTATGACTTGGAAGGTTTTCTACAGACAAAGGAGAAACCAAGGCTGTCTGGTTTTGACAGTTGACTCTTAGGTAGAGTTGTTGTTAGAGGCCTTACCAGGCAGCATTCAATTGCACATAGGAGAGACCGCTTCAGTTACTTTATGCAGGAGGAGATTTAACACAGGGAATGAGTGTGGAAGGGTTGGGGGAACAGGTCCCAGGCTGGTCATCCCCGGTTGCTACCAAGAGGACAACCTGAACCCAGCCTGGCAAAGGAACTTTGGGCACAGTCAGGAAGCTGAAGAGTCAGGAGGTCACAGGAGTCCAGGTCACTGTTGGTTAGAGTCCTCAGCTGGGAATCTGGAATCAGGAAATCACTGTCTCCAATGCTGGCTCAGAAACACACCCCTTGGGCCAACACCTAGGGATCAGGGAGCTGGCTCCAATGGCTCCGGAGTTAGGATCTGCCTGCTAAATCTGCCCCAGCAAAACATATATCTCCCTTTCCACTCAACATGAGCTTGAATTTGAGTCTTGCTCAAGTGCATCTTTGAATGAGTTGGAAAAATGTGGTTGACATCTATCCAGCTTCTCTAGGACAAGAAGGCATGGTAGACAGGCTGAAGTGGCCATTGTACTAGCAAATTTCCGTTTCCTATCACAGTGGACATGCTGGAGATTGAGAAGGCTTCAGTCCTCTCCTGGTCAGCTTTCTTTTGTATGTGTGCGGAAGAATAGTACGTAAGCATTTGCAAGCATAAACCCACACATTCACCTAATCTTGATCTTATGACTAATTTCAGTAAACAATAGCATGAACCTGAATTATTTGGACTTTGGTAAAGTCCAGCACTTTGTTAACACCAAGTACTTTTAAAAAGAAAAGGCAATTTAACCTAAATGTTGGAATATCATTGGAAACCGTGGTTCCTGTCCTATTAAAACTATTTAGAAAACCCACACCCATTAAAATCTCATTAAGAAATAAATAACAACTCAAGTTCTCACACACAGACAAGCACATTTAATCATGATGAATTTAATGAAGCTGTTTACTTTGCAACACACTTGGAAAGTCATCACTCCTCCTGTGGCCATGGTCAAATAAGTTCCCAAATTGTCTCTCTCTCGAGATGCTCCGTTTGCTGCTGGATGCTTGGATCATAATCAACTCTCTTTTTAACAAAAGTGCCAGAGGGCGGTCATGTTTGAAGGCTAACTGGCTAATATAATGGCTTGCAGTCTCTGTGAGGTCAGAGACAGCGTCTCTCAACCACCCCTTGCCACCAATGATGCGGATTCTTCAGTAACACAGACATAGTAAGTGTGCAGTGAATATTTGCTGACTATTTTCAAAACAAATGGTGGACTGCATGGATAAATAATTGCTAAATGAATCTCATCCTTTTAAAAAAAATTTTATTTTAAAGATGTGGAGAGCAATTCAGGGTTAGATATACAGGTGTTCATTATGCGGGTACCCTTGTTGAGTAGTGGGAATTTTTTCTTTGTATATATTTTGAGTCAGGGTCTCATTCTGTCACCCAGGCTGGAGTACGGTGGCATGATCATGGCTCACTGTATTCTTGATCTCCTGGGCTCATTTGATCCTTCCCCTCAGCCTCCTAAGTAGTTGTGATTACCACCATACTTGGCTAATTAAAAAATTTTTTTTGTAGCGATGATGTTCTGTTATGTTGCCCAGGTTGATCTAGCACTCCTGGGCTCAAGCAATTCTTCTGTCTTGGCCTCCCAAATTGCTGGGATTATAGGCATGAGCCATCACACCCAGCACATCTTTATTTTTAATGGTCGTGAAATAATGGGAAATATAATAGAGGTTTTCTGGTTTGGAAAAATGCATTTGATTTTAAAATTTTAAAATAAGAATGCTTATGAAGGCAGTTCCTGGATATCATTGTCAATTATTTCCCCCTCAGGGTTTTACGCTGGACCACATCTGATCTTCAATAGGGTTCATGCTGCAAGTATAACGGGGGCTGCTCCCGCCCTGGAAGATGTCGCTGCAGCCATAGTACAATCTCCTGGCAACCTCCTTATCTGGCCTTCTCTTCAAGTACTTAGCACACTTCTCATGCTTCCTTAGATGCCATCATTCAACCCCGAATGACGATTTCCTCAGCCCTCCTGAACCCTGATCAATGTTGTTCTTTTTGACCTTTGCAAAGAGCAGTGGGCAAAGCGAAATTTTTCTCTGCAAATTATAAACTGCAAATTATTTTTCCCAGTGAGCTTGCCATAAAATGACCCAGAATAGTATTTGATGATAGGAATTTCCAGGCTGCCTCATAATTATAAAGTCAAATATTTTTCTTTTGAATGAGACTTCTGAGGAGCAAAGGCACGTGTTCCCAGCAATCTGTTCTCCCCATGGTGTGTAATTTCTGTGCCTATAGGAATGTGATAGATTACCAGGTAAAAAAGCCAGCAATTATTTCCTCACTTAACTATTCTAAAGTTATTTTTGAGCACTTGCTGCATCCCAGGAACTGTTTCAGTTGCCGAAAATACAGACGAGAACAAAAGAGACAAAAATCCCTGCCCTCACAGGATTCACATTCTTTGTGTGTGTGTGTGTGTGTGTGTGTGTGTGTGTGTGTGATGTGGTGTGTGGTGTGTGTGTGTGTGTCTCGGGATCTCACTTGGTCACCCAGGCTGGAAGGGGCCCGATCCTGGCTCACTGCAGCCTGAACCTTCTGAGCTCAGGCGATACTCCTCTTGAATAGCAGAGACTATTGGTGAGCGCCACCACATCAGACTATTTTTTTTTTTTTGTAGAGATGAGGTCTTGCTATCTTGCCTAGGCTGGTCTCGAACTCCTGAGATCAAACAATCCTCCCACCTTAGATTCCTAAATTGCTGGGACTACGGGCATGAGCCATGGCACCTGTCCAGAACTCACATTCTCGTAGGGAGATGTGTTAAACAAATGCATACATATCTAATGAAAATAATGTCAGGTTTTGGTCTTGGAATGAAGAGAAATAAAGCAGGATGAGGGAATGAGGGATGACATTTCAGCAGATAACAATGTGAAGGGGAAAGAGCCTTCAGGCGGGGGAAACAAGGGCAAAGGCCCCGCTGCCAATGAGTGTGGCCCATTACAGCGAGAGCAGGACATGGCAGGGCTGGGGTCAGAGGGCAGGAGGCCTCGCTGGGCCAGGACAAGGAGTTTAGAGTTTTTAAATTTTTCTCTTTGGAAGCCAATGGGCACTGAGGGCAAGGAGTCAACACCATCTAATTCATACTCTGAAAGGCGTTGTCACCTACTGGAAGGAGTTCAGACTGCAGGGGGGATAAGGTCAGGGTAGGTTGACAGTAGTGGGCTGCTGCAGTTACCTGGGTGTCTGGACTGGAGCGCTGGCAGGGGAGGGGGTGAGACGTGGTGGCAGAACTGTACTATGTAAAGTGTGGGTTTATATTAAGGACAACCTGATTTTCATTCCTGCTGTGCTGTGAACGCTGAAGACAGAAAGGAGTTGTTAGTCAGTGAGCTGGTGCCGCGGGAAAAATGCAAAGAATAGGTTGCACGAAGAGTAGGTTGGAAAAGGTTTATTTAGAAAGTAGTTCAGCCGGGCTCCGTGGCTCAGCCTGTAATCCCGCACCTTGGGAGGCTGAGGTGAGTGGATTGCCTGAACCTGCGGGTTCGAGACCTGCCTGGGCAAGCGAGACCTCATCTCTACAACAAATCAAAAAATTAGCCGGGCTTATTAGCCGGGGTGAGAGTGAGATGCTGGCTTTTTAAAAAGTTGACTGTAGCCGGGCTCGGTGGCTCAGCCTGTAATCCCGCGCCTTGGGAGGCTGAGGTGAGTGGATTGCCTGGGCCCGCGGATTCGAGACCCGCCTGGGCAAGCGAGACTGCATCTCTACAATAAATCAAAAAAATTAGCCCGGCGTGGTAGCGCGTGCCTGTAGTTCCGGCTACTTGGAAGGCTGAGGCGGAAGGATCGCCGGAGCCCAGCAGGTCGAGGCTGCGGTGGCTGGAAGTGGCCACTGCACTCCAGTCTGAGCGACGGAGTGAGACGCCAACTCAAAAAAAAAAAAAAAGAAGGTGGCTGGGGCTCAGCATGGAGCTTCTCCTTCCCCTGCTTCTCTGGACCAAAGTCGCCCTGAAAATGCTCTGACGGGCAGAGCCTCGGGCTCTGCAGGGCGTGGCCATTTGTAGGTTCTGAGTTGTGCCACGCAGAGGCCCAGTTCTGAATGTCAGAATTTGCTCTAACATGGCAAGGATGCTTATGTCTTTGAGACTGATTGAAGATGCAAAAATATCTACGGCACTGAGTCTAAAATGAAATGATGATGGCTGGTGAGGCTCATGTTCAACTCATGGACCAGAAACCCAACTGCCACGGCCCAACCAAAAGACTGTGTGTTCTGGTCACCTAGTGAAGAGTCTGGGTGGGCAGTGCTGGCTGGGGAAGCTGCTTGGGGAGCTGGTATCTGTCCTTCCATCATTCTTAGAACACGACTGTCAACCTCATGGTTCCAAAGGGGCTGCTGCTTCACCTCTCGGTGTTGTAACTGCATTCCAGGCAGGAAAAGGGAGGAAAAGCAAAAAGCCAAGTCCTCTTTTTCTCATGTTAACAAAGCTTCCCCAGCTGCCTCACCCCATTGCCTTTTATTTATATTAAGTTACATTAGAATCTAAAGAGAAGATAATTTTTTTAAAGAGACAAGGTCTTGTTCTGTTGCCCAGGCTGGAGTACAGCGGTACAAACATAGTACACTGCAGTCTCAAACACCTGGGAGCAAGTGATTCCCCCGCCTCAGGTAGCTAGGACTACGGGTGTGTGCCACCATGCCTGGCTAATTAAAAAAATTGTACAGACAGAATCTTGGTTTGTTGCTTAGGCTGGTCTCCAACTCCTGGACTCAAGCAGTCTTCCTGCTTTGGCCTCCCAAAGTGCAGGGATGACAGGTGTGAGCCACCACACCGGCTGGAGAAGGGCATTTTAACACAAGGCCATCTTAAACACAGTCAGGATTTTGCTAGTATAGAAGACACAGAAATGAGCGTTGGCGGACTTGTCCTGTCAGTGTCCATCACAGAGTCTCGGATATCCTTTGGGCTCAAAAACCTTCCCCAGTATTCCACTGTCCACACCAGCACTGTCCAGTAAAAATATGATGCGACCACAAATGCAAGCTCTGAGTGTCCTTCAACACTCTCCAGTAGCCTCATTAAAAAAGTAGAAAGAAACAGGTGGAATGAATTTAAATATCTTCTTTAATGCAGTGCATTCGAGGTATTATCATGTCATCATGAAATCAATATTCACAATATCAATTAAGATATTTTTCATACCAAACCTTCAAAATCGAGTGTTATTTTACACTTCCAACACACCTCAATTCAGACACCCTTCATGTCAAGTTCTGCAGCCACCGATGTGGCCAGGAGCTTCCATATTGGACAAAATACACGCCTGTACTTAGGAACTGGTTCTCAGCTGGGCACTTTATTTTTTATTTAATTTTCATCTTTTCGATAGGGTCTCACTCCATGTCCCAGTTTGGCATAAAGTGGAGCAATCATAGCTCACTGCAGCCTTGACCTCCTGGGCTCAAGCGATCCTTCTGCCTCAGCCTCCCGAGTAGCTGGGACTACAGACGCATGCCACCCTGCCTGGCTATTTTTTTTTTTTTCTTTTTCTTTTTTTGGGTAGAGATAAGGTCTCACTATGTTCCCCAGGTGGGTCTTGAACTCCTGGACTCAAGCCATCCTCCTACTTCGGCCTCCTTAAGTGCTGGGATGACAGGCACGAGCCACTGCGCCTGGTCCTCACCTGGATATTTAAAAAATCACAGGGCAGTTCGGCTGTCGTATGATGTCGGCCGAGACGCTGAGGGTCCTGCAGTACCCCTGACAATCACACAATGCTTAGGGACAGTCCCAATGAGGACGAAGAATAGCCCCTGCCCAAATACTAATCGTGCTCCTATTAAAAGCCACTGCTTTAATGTGTTCTTTAGAACAGTGCCTAGCTCACAGTAAGCACTCAATGCGAGATGACGATGACGATGATGATGGTCATTAGACAGTCAAGTCCAGATTTCATCTCCTAGCATATAATCCCTCCACAACCTGACCCTAATCCTATAAGCAAGAAACCACACACACACACACACACACACCCCACCCATAATAATACATTTGCATAGTGTCTATATCTACTAATTATATGTGTGTGTGTGTATGTGTCTGCGAATATCTGTATTTCCAGGGTCGTCTTCTATCTCATTTCACTGGTTCTCAAATCTACCTTGAGGATAGGCAAGTAAGCATGATTGGTACCATTATAGAGGTGAGAACACTGAGGCCAGAGAAGTTAAGCTGCTTGCTTACGTTCACACAGCTAGTGAGGACAGAACCCTGACTCCAACCCTCTTTGTGAGAGATTGCCCCTAAGTCTGGGGGCCATCAACGTCCCCGGGCTCCAGGTATCACCATGGAAGCCAGCCTGTCTTCCATTTCCAAAAGCCTGCCGACCCCTTCCTTGGAATCCTACAGAACAAAACTCCCACCTCCAGGCCTGAGGCACCCCACACAGCTCCACTCCTGTCCTAGAAACCAGCTTGGAGCAGGTGACCCGGAGACACATCCCAGAGCAATTGCAGCCTCAACAATGACAACTGATGAGGCACAATAGCTGGGTCTGGCCCGTAATCAGTTTCAAGCTGTACTTAGCTATTTGAGCGTCCGTCCTACTCGCCCCAGAGCGTGTGCGGGAGAGCCGCACGCCCCCCACCCTGGCTTCTGGCTCATCACTGCGGAGCACCATGCGGAAAAAGGACCCCTTTGTGACAGCGCCATAAATTACAGCCCGGGCAATCTGGAGTCTCAGCTAGAGCAGAGTCTTCTCTCTCCTGAAAGAAAAATCTGTTTTCAGCTTAATTCTAGTCTGTCATTACCAGCAATCTTATAATGATCCGAAGTCCCTGGAAAATGATCATAATAATAAAAAGGAGAGAGAGAGAACTGATTCAAATATGAATGGAAAAGACCAGACAAATGAAGGTGGTGACATTCTGAAACAATTGTGAATGGAGGATTGGAGCTTTCGAATGCCAAATCGTTATTCTGGCTCGAGTGTCAGTTTACCAGGCCCAAGGGCTCGGCATGAACTTTATCCACTTCTTGCTGTTCTGAAATTCACCTTGTAAAATGTAGGAGCAATTCCCAAGATAAATTGAAAATCAAACGACCGAGATTTAATAGGACAGTACTTCTCAGATTCTAAGAGGACGCATAGAACAGAGTAGAAGTGTTCAGCGATGGCTACTAACATGCTAGCCAGAAGATGCTGGGGTTTATCAGAAGACACCTCTGAAATCAAGTTTTCTCTGTTTTCATGGACAGGACTGGAGTTTCCTTTCAGGTGTAGCCGACCGCTGGGAGCTCCCTCTTGTGGCCCTATCAGGAATGGACTTGTATCTCTTTTCCCACCACCCAAAGCAAAACCGAGACCACCTGACCCAAACTGGTGGGTTCTCGATGGCATTCCAGAGAGGGAGACCTTATAGAAGTCTCAGATGCTATGCTGAAATCTCCGTGGAGCCCGGATGTCCTCCTGAATCCACGAAACCACGAAACCATGTGCATGTCAGGAGAAATCTCTCTTTTCCTACTTAACTTCCTCAAACTGTGTGTGGAAACAGTCATTTCATATTCTACACAAAATATATATAACAACTTCTTAATATTTTCTATTTATTGCTTGTGAGAATTCCTTGTGCATCGAAGAAACCTTTTAAGCCTATTTTGCTTCCAGGGCAAGATTCTCCATGTGGATTTCGTTTTCTGGAATTAGCGTCAATGCACTGGACATGACATTCAGCTTGGAAGGGGAAACTGATTGTGTTTAAAGAGAGCCGAGTGAGAGTCCCCTAGCAGGCCCCTTTCACTGCAGCGATCCCTGGGTCACAAGGAGATCTTGGCCACCATCCCACGCAGCCCCTTGTTTTCTTTCCATTACTTGCTGGTTGCAGGGAGCAAACGAGGGAGTGGCTTACCTGGCAACCTGTTTTCTAATTTTGAAACCCCGGGAAGTCTACTCAGTTATGGGGACAAGGTTAGGAAAGAAGTGAGTTAGGAATCATTATGTTACAAATAACAGAAAACTCAACCCAAGCCAGCTTAGATAGCATATAGAATTAATTGGTGCTGGTAAATGACAGATCCAGAGGTAGGCTTCAGGTGAGGTTGATCCAGCTGATCTGAGCTATTACCATGGACCCCATTCTCTCCATCTCGCCTCACTTTCTTCTGAGGCATCGCAGACACTGTCTGTGCTCTGGCCGTTTCCCTGCAGCCTTTCCTGAAGATCACTTGCAGACCCGTCCTGTACGCGTTAAAAGATTCCCTGCATCTTTCTGCCTGAGTGCATTCTCTCTCCCTAGTCATGTACACAACAAGCTGAAAATACAGAAAGTTAATGCCCCAGGATTGACCTTCAATGCTGAGGAATAAAAGTGAGCGAATCTGTATCCCAGGTTACTTACCCCGGGACAATCATGAGATGTACTCCACACTGCTTCTCGAAGTGTCCCCCGAGATCCTGGCCCACAGCAGTCTCATTAACTCACCTTTACTGGCTTCTATCTTTCCCTGTCCCACCGCCCTCCTCCTTCCAGTACTTCCTGCGACTCCTTCCCCCCCAAACCACATGCACCCAATCCTTGTCTCAGGCTCTCCTTTGGGGGTAACCCAGGCTAAGAACAAAATACGCTGATTCCAGAAAGGAGAGGCATGGGTATTGGACAGCAGGCCACAGATGTCCCCCTGCTGAGAAACCCCGAAGACCTGTCTGTGCCAGAGAAGCCAGAGGACCTGACTCCCGGATGTGGGGCATTCTCAGGGAAGGAAACCAGGGCATCCAGGTCGATCCAAGTCTGTGGCAGAATCACCGCGAGCGGCACACAGCATGCTGAGGCCAGTTCATTCTGCGGTGGGCGGTGGGTGGTAGGAGGCACGACGGGAACGTGGAAGATGGGCCATTTTCATCACAGGGAAAACTGGAGACAGCAAAACCGAAGCAGACTGGTTCCAAATGCCATCCTACCCCGGCCCCTGCCGCTTGATCTGAGGTTTCCCCAAGTTCTCTGACTCCCCCAGAACGCCCTGACCACCCACACCAGCGGTGGGACCAGTCCTCACAGTGTAGACAAGTGGCGCCTGATAGAAACCGAATGTGAGCCATTTACACAGCTTACAATTCTCCAGTGTCCACATCAAACGAGAGAACAAGCCAGATGAAATTAATTTTAATGATATAGTTTATGTAACTCTGTAGATCGCAAATATCATCCTTTCATCACGTAATTGATGTAAACACTCTTAATGTGATATTTACATAATTTTTTTTTTTTAAATCAAGTCTTTGGAAGTTGGTGTGTGTTGTACACTTACAGTGTATTCCAGTTCAGGTTAGCTACATTTTCGGTGCTCAGTAATAGCATGGGCGAAGATAGCACACCCAGATTTACAGCATTCCTTGTTAGGGTGTTTGCATTGGGCTTTTGAGTTCCAAAAGACTCTTGCTTGCCTATTATCATTTGGCTGGATCTCCCAAGAGGAAGACCATGTGGTCCTATCATCCCCGGTTGGTAATCCCTTCAGGGAGGTGAAGCCGTTTTATCCCCCTTGGGGGTCCGGGGGCTGAGACTTGAGCTGAACTCCAGTGCTGGGTGTCCCCCCCCCACACCTTATATATTTCATCTGAGTCCACATCATCTTTCTTATCTTCTTCAATACCTAGTATTTTGCAGACAGGCTTGTCGATTAGCAGATAATATGAGTCCGGATTTGTTTGGCCACAAATGACAGCGACTCCATTCGAACTGGCTCCAACACTACAAAACAAAACAAAAGGGTAAATATCAGTTTATGAAATTGGTAAATGTGGTTTCAGGAATGGCTGGATCAAGGGGGAAAATGAATGTTTTCTGATCCATGGCCCTGCGTTTGTGTTTACTAGATCTTGGGCAGGCTCTCCCTACAAGATGGCCAAGAGGCACCTCATCCTGCCTTACAGAGGCAGTTCTGGGGTCAGACGGTGCCCAAGCAAGGAGGGGGGCTGCAGGCAACTCACCTGGGGGCTCTGCACTGCTCCCCATGTTGCCTTCCTTGACAGACAGGCCCTGGGATCACTCTAAGGGGCCCAGAGAGATGAGCAAGGATCCTCTTGAGTAGTAGATACTCTTAAAAAAGATTGAAGTGGCTTAAGGAAAGAGGTCATTTCACTGTTGACTCCCATAACTGAACAATCCAGGGTAGGCATATCTAAGCACGGGGCACCAGATCCCCCCCCCCAGTTTTTCCTCTCTTCTTTGTCTCTCCCCCTCTTCTCCTCCACCCTTCCCTTCCATCCTTAGTCCCTTTGTTCTGCTATAACATGGTACCTGAGAGTGTGTAATTGGTAAAGAGCAGACATGTATTTCTCACCGTTGTGTAGGCTGGAAAGTCCGAGATCCAGGTGCTGGCGTCTCATGAAGGCCTCCTTGCTGCAACCCCACGTGGTATAAGGAAAAAAGAACAAGCTAGATGAACACCTGAAGTCTGTTTCATGAGGGCCTGCATTCCACCAGTGAGGGAAGAGCCCTCATGGCCCAACCAGCCCAATCTTAATGGCCCTGCCTCTTAAGAGGATCCCATGGGCGACACTTGAATTTTGGAGGGAACGTGGTCAAACCACCCTATATCCCTGCCTTCCTCCCCTCCCCCTCTTCTCTCCATCTCCTGATTCTGTTCTCTGCTCTCACCTCTCTCCCAATCATTCCAGCAAAATGGAGGCCCTCAGAATCAGGGAGACCCTGAGCCCTCCAGAACTGGACCATCTGAGGCCATGCAGTTGAATATGGGAAGATGTGATTCATTCATACGCTCGTTCAGCAGACGTTTATGGAGCACTTACTGAATGCAGATGATGGAGCGGGAATATAGAGGCAAATAGGGCATGGCTTTGCTTTATGAAGCTCAATGTCCAGTGAGGAGAAAAAAAGAAAGTCACATTGGTGAAGAAATTCTTAAGTGCTGGGGAATTATATTATTAAATCCCTGTGATGAGTCAGCCAGGAGGACGCAGAAAGGTCCAGTTATTTCTGGGCGCTACGGTGGAGCTGGGAGGTGACATCCTGGCTGCCTGGCTCCAAGGGGGTCACCCTGTCCTCTAGACCCACACGTTTGCCACTTGAAAAGACAGCGTCCCCTAGAATTGCCAATAGAGCAAGGATGCGAGGGTTTCCTCTGTAGAATTCAAGGGATTTTTCACCTCTTCGGGGCTCCAGGAAGGGGGGACATGCCTACATGAGGCTGATGACTCCCGAGGCTTCTGTGGGCCTATGAGTCTCAGACCCCAGATGACTGGCTGGTGGGAAGAGGAGCCGGCACCTGCGGGTCACCTTCCACCCTTGGGAGCAAACTGTCAAGAGGAACCATGCCCGGGGCTGACCTAGTTAGACAGTGGGCTGCACACAGGCGCTCTCCTTTTCAGGATTTGTTCCAGACGTTTGTTTATTTGCAAACCACTTTATTTGCCGCTAAAAATACTCCTCCGAAGCAGAGGTGCAACTGACCGTGACGCTCGCTGAAACAGCCCAGTGCACAAGCACTGAAGGGCTCCCCCTTGGGCCTCCTGGGCTCTGGGACCACCGGGAGGACAGGGCGAGGCCTTCGTGCCTTAAGGCATGCAGCTCAGGTCACTCCTGTGGCCCCCAAACAACCCTCTCCCATGAGATGTTTGCTGATGAAGAAGTGCCTCTCAGCCTGTCTGCTGGAAGTGGACCATGTTACACAGAATTCTGCAGGTGCAGCAGAGAAAACTCAGCTCAGACCAGGGTAATACACACACCCATACACGCACGTGCACACACACACACACACACACACAGACACACACACACAGAGAGAGAGAGAGAGAGAGAGACCAATGGATCACCAGAATGTGGTCTTATTCCAGTTTCTTCTGGTTCTTTCCCCCTGGGTTGGCTTCATTCTCAAGTTTTCTCCTCACCGTGTCATGATGGTTGCCAGGAGCCTCAGACTTCCATGCTCACGGTCAAGTTCAACCAGAAGAGGGTTTCTTTTCCTTGGCAACTTTTTGAACACTTTTATTGAGGTACAATTGACACATCATGAGCTCCACGTATTTAAAATGTGCAATTTGATCAGTTTTGACACCTATGTGTGCACCCAAGAAAGCAGCACCACAGTCAAGGCAGGGAATATATCCATCACCCCTAAATTTTCCTTGTGTCCCTCAGGAATCCTTCCCTGTCACTCCTTTCCTCTCATTCCCAGGTAACTACTGGTCTTCCTGTCACTATAGATTCATTTGCACATTCTAGAGTGATTATACATAAATGCAATCAGACAGTATGTCCTCTTTGGAGGGAGGTCGTCTTGGATTTCTTTGAGTTCGTTGGCTCTTGTTATTCTAGTTTCTTAAAGTAGAAGTTGAGATAATTGATTTGACACCTTTTCTCTTGTCTAATGTAGGTGTTTAGTCTACAAATTTCTCCCTAAATACTGCTGTGTTTTCAGCTTTATTCAGTCCAAAATAATTCAGCCCAATTTAATTTTTGATTTTGACACATATTATTTAGAGGTATGTTTTTTAGTTTCAGATATTTTTTGTAGATATCTATGTTATTGATTCCAAATTTAATGCCATGGTGGTCAGAGAACATGCATGGTATGACTTGAATCTTTTTATAGTTTTTTAGTGGTTGTTCTAGGTATTACAATATACACATGTAATTTATCACAGTCTGCTGGTATGGATGTTTTTACCCTTTGGAGAGAAGTGTAGAAAATTTACTTCCATTTAGGTTCCTTTATCCTTTCCATTATAAAAAAAAAAAATTGTCTTAAGTATTTCTCTACATACACTGGTTACCACATGAAATGATGTTATAATTTTTGCTTCCACCACCAAATTTAATGTAAGAAGTTCATGAGAAATAGTTTATTGCTTCTAATATGAACTCTATAATAGTCTATTTTATTGACCCATTTTTACCCATTCCAATGTTCTTTTTTTTCTGAAGTTCTGAGCATTCTTCTGTTTCCATTGTCTTTCTGCTTAGGAAACTTTCCTTTCGCCATTCTTTAAAGTTAAGTTAGCTAACAGTTCTTTTTATCTGAGAATGTCTTAATTTTCCCTTCATTCTTTAAGGATATTTTCACCAGACATAACATTTGCAGTTGACTGGTCTATTTTCTGTTAGTACTTGAAGGAAGTATACTTCTTTCTGACCGCTATGATTTCAGATGAGAAATCTGCTGTCATTTGACTTGTCATTTCTCCCTGGCTACTTTCAAGATTTTTGAAATTTGTCTTGGGCTTTCAGAAGTTTAGTTATGATGCGTTTGGGCATGGATTTCTTTGGGTTTATCCTACTCAGGATTCCCTCGGCTTTTTTCAAAAATTTGAGTAGTTTTCCACCATTTTTTCCTTAAATACTTTTTTAGTTCCACTTTCTCACTCTTCTCTCCTTCTGGGACTCTTGGTGATACAAATGTCAGTTCTTTTGTTATTGTCCTACAGAACCCTAAGGATCTGTTCATTTTTTTTTCAGTCTACTTTTTGTCTGTTCTTTGGGTTGGGTAAATTATGTCCTCAGGTTCACTGATTCTGTCCTCTGTCATCTGCTCTCTGCTATGGAGTCTAATACAAAATTGGCTTTTTATTTTGGTTACAGCATTTTTCGATTCAGTAATCTTCATTTGGCTCTTTAAAAAAATAACTTATTTATTTGCTGAAATGTTCTATTTTTACATTTGTTTCAGGATAATTTGTATGTACTTGTTAAAGCGTTTTCATGATGTGTCCATTAAATCCTTGCCAGGCAACGCCAACATTTCATCAGTTTCAGTGTTGGCCTCTATTGATAGTCTTTTTCTTATTCATGTTGTGATTTTCCTGGTTCTTGGCATCATTTGTGCTTTTTATTTGTCTCTTGGACATTTTGGATATTGTGAGATTCTGGATTCTACTTGATCTATTTTTTTTTGGCAGACAGGCCTCTTGCTGAAGTATAACTTGATAACTAAGTAGGTGTGTATTTATTTTCAACTCCCTGATGGACCCCCTAACACTTTCCCAGCAAAAGTGAGGCACGGACTTATACCACCTTTTGCCTTTGAGTGGGGATGCAAACTCAGCTCCCTACTGGGCCCACTGACTCCAGGAGAGAGAGGATGTGGGGTATCAACTCCCTTGCTTTGCACCACCTTTTTCATGCTGGGTGGGGGTAGAGGCTTACCTCTCCATGGGGTCTGCTGATACTGGGAGTGTGTGTGAAGCCTATTGTTGACTAGCTCCACCTCAAGCTGCCTTGGCAAGTCTTCTTGTTGCTGGATGACGGCGGGGTCTCCACTCACCACTGGACCCCAACGCCACTACCCTGTCTTTGGAGATTGAAGCACTACTTACCTTGGCTACATGTGGAATGAAAGGTCAGCTGCTTGTTCAGTCTTGCTGACCCTGCCCTGGCAAGGGAATTGCTGTTCTGGCTTCACACTTAGCCTTACTCATACCACCCAGCAGAGGAAGCTTCCTGATTTTCTGGGGTGGAAGATCAACTCCCTGCTCCACTGTGGGTACATGGTTTTTCCATTGATGTTTGGGTGGAGTAGGACAAGTATAGCCAACAAGGTATTACATTTTTGGACCATCCCTTTCTTAGTACTTTGGCTAGAGGGAGCAGGTTTTTCTTAGAGGTTTTGATTTTTTTGTCTGTGTATGTTGGTGGTCCTGATTGGAGGCTTCTGGAGCACCCGGTTTGGAATATATGGACGACAATAAGGACATCCAGGAACTCACCACCACATTATTCCTCAGGTCCTGAGAGTCCTGGGTTGTTTACTTTTTTGTCTTCAGCATCTTCCTATTGACTTGAATCCTTTTACATTTACTAATACTTGTCTTAAGACCCAGAATATGGTCTATTTTGGTACATTTTCTATATACAATTGAGGAGAATATGTATTCTGTTATTGTTCAGTGGAGTAAGCTATGTAAAGTGATGAAATTGTCTATCTTGCCTAGGACTCTCTGAGTTTTGGCACTGAAAAGTTCACATCTTGGGAAACCCTCTAGTCCTGTGTAGACCTAAAAAGTTGGTAACTCTAGTTCTATAAATATCAGTATTATGTCCCTGCTGATTCTTCCTCTACTTGTTCTACCAGTTACCAAGTGAGGAGTATTGAAATCTCCAGCTACAATTTTGAATTTGTCTATTTCTCCCTGTAATCCTATCAGTTTTTATTTTATGAATTCTAAAGCTCCTTTATTAGAGGCATAAACATTTAAAATTACTATATCCTCTCGATTAATTGACCCCTTTATCTCTATGAATTGATCTTTATCTCTGGTAATAGTCTTTAAAATATATTTTGTGTGATAGTAGTATAGTCACTCCAGCTTTCTTTTGATTATTATTCACATGGTATACATTTTCCCATCTTTTTACTTTTATCCTATTTGTCTGTATAGATAATGTGCATTTTTATAAGCAGAATATAGTTGTGCCTTGCTTTTTAATCCGATCTGACAATCTCTGATTCTAATTGAGGTATACAGAACACTTGCATTTAATATTATTATTGATATGCTGTTTCCTTTGGATTGAGTATTTCTATGATTCCATTTTGAATCTTTTGTTGGTTTGTTGGGTATAACTCTTTGTTATTTAGAAGTTTCTTTAGGATTATAGATTATAGTATAGATCTTTGACTTATACAGTCTACCTTCAAGTGGCATTATACCACCTTATGTATAGTAAAAGAAAATTTTTATGACAGTTTACTTCCATTTCTCCTCTCTTAGCCTACATGATATTGTATATATCTTGCTTTTACATTTGTTATAAACCCCACAATACGTTATTATTTTATTTAAAAATTATCTCATAAAGATATAAAGAAGAAGAAGAAAATTATGTATTTACCCATATAGTTATCTTTTCTGGTGCTCTTCATTCCTTTGTGTAGATCTATTTTTTTTCATTTAGTGTAATTTTTTTCCTGCCTGAAGGACTTTCTTTAATATTTCTTTTAGTGTAGGTCTGGTAATGAATTCTTTCAGCTTTTGTGCGTCTGAAAATATCTTTATTTCCCTTTTGTTTTTAAATGATACTTTTGCTTGGTATAGAATTCTAGGCTGCCAGCTTTCTTCTTTCATTTCTTTAAAGATGTTGGGTACTGTCTTCTCATATGCATTTCTTTCTGATGAGAAAGCTGTTGTCATCCTTCTTTTTGTTCCTCTGTACATCAAAAAATGTATAAATTGTCTTTTTTCTCTGTCTGCTTTTAGGATTTTTTCTTTAACTCTGATTTTGATCAATTTAGTTATGTGATTTCTTGGTGTGGTTTTCTTCATGTTTCTTGTACTTCTTAAGCTTTTCGAATCTGTGAGTTTATACTTTTTGTCAAATTTGGAAAAAACCTGGCTATTATCCCACTTTTTCGTGCTGCTCCCTTCTTTACTTTGGGAACTCTAACCAGGTTGGCATCCAATCAAAAATTACTAGCATGCCAAGCAAATGCAACCCACAATGAGGAGAGTAAGCAATCAATAGAAATCAATCCAGAACTGACAAAATGTTAGAATTAGCAGATAAAGACAATTGTTCCACAGCTCACTGATGTCTTTTCATTTTTAAAAACTTTTTTCTCTGTGTTTTTTATTTTGTGTGATTTTTAAAGTGATGCTTTCAAGTTCACTGCTTCTGTGATATCTAATTAGCCATTAAGTCCATATGGTACATCTTAAAATTTTTACCTCAAGTATGATAGTTTTAGTCTCTAGAAGTTAGATTTGAGTTTTTAAATATCTTCCAAAATGTGAAAATAGTTATATTAACTGTTTCAATGTCCTTGTCAGCTGTCATATCTGGATAGTGTGATCGGTGATAGTGTCAGTGGATATCAAGGTCTTGTACCCAGCTCTTTTGTCATAAAGTGGGTCTTTGGTCTGGAGAAATGTAATGTGGGATTCCACTGTTAGTAATCAGACACTTTGTGATCTTTTTGGTGATGGTGCTTTCTGAGGAACGACAGATAGGAAAGGCAAACCCATATCAAAGATACAATCCTAGTCAGGATAAAGTATTGCCCTTTCCAAAGTGGAAGACATCTCATATACAGTAAGTCCCCTACATATTAACCTTCAAGTTGCAAACTTTCTTTTTTTCTGAGTTAGAGTCTCACTCTGTCACCCAGGCTGGAGTGCAGTGGCATGTTCACAGCCACCGCAGCCTCAACTTCTTGGGGTCAGATGATCCTTCTGCCTCAGCCTTCCAAGTAGCTGGAACTACAGGCATGCACCACCATGATTTACTGTAGAAATGAGATCTCACCAAGTTGCCCAGGCTGGTCTCGAACCTGTGGGCTCAGGCAATCCTCTCACCTTGGCCTACCAAAGTGCTGGGATTATGGGTGTGAGCCACCATGTCCCGCCAAGTCACAAACTTTCAAAGATGTGAACATGTGTTCTCATGTCCAATCAAGTAAGGTAGTTCACATGTCTGGTGTATATCATCACATGTATGCATCCTCTACAAGTGGTTGTACTTTTGTGTACTTTACCATACAGAACTGCATACAGTAGTGCAGTGTCTTTATTTCAAGCCTAGGATGTTTGGGAGCAAGCATAAAAGCAGTAATTATATAGCTGTTACTATACTAGATAGCTGATTGTGTTAGTTGGGTACCTAGGCTAACTTTATTGGACCTAACAAACAAATTGGACTTATGAACACGCTCTTGGACTGGCACTCATTTGTACGTAGGAGACTTACTGTAATCAATTCGATTCAAGGTGGCTAGTTGGATTCCTCAACGAATGGCACCATCTACAAGACTAAAAATGGTCTCTGTTGTTGGAAAATCTCATAGGCAGTAGCATTAGTAGCTAAATGAGCCACAGCTAGAGAAAGCCCATGTCACTGGGACCATGAAGCTCTTCTATGTCTGTCATAATGGTTACTCCATTCACGACCTTAACCTGGGATGACCAAGGACAGGTGTTGCTAATATCTACTTGTGGAGTCATTGGTCCATTTGGTTGTTAATGTCTCTATTAGTACTGGATGCTCTCTAGTGAACTTTAATGTACTATTCAAAGATACTACATTCTATGTTCACTCTCATGAGTTCATCTACGTCCTTCTTCCTCAGACCTTCCTGTTCCTAATCTGGCAACATTGCCCTTTTCAGTTCCCTTATCAACTGCCTAAGTTGGGAGACAGCAAACTTTGTAAAGGGTCAGATAGTAAATATTTTAACTTTTGCAGGCCATCTAGGTTCTGTTGCAACTCTTCCATTGTATTGCAAGTGTGGCCGAAAACAATAGGAAAATGAATGGGTGTGTCTGTGTTCCAATAAAACTTTATTACCAAAACAAGCATTGGGCTGGATTTTGCCTATGAGTTTGCCAACCCGTGATCTAATGATTGATCATTGCTTGTGAATACATGCATTTTCTTCACTTTAACCCCTTACTGCACCATAGAAAACAGATGATCAGATGCACTGACCACTGTCTTTCACGGCCAGCCCTGAATGGGGTTGTACTATGGTGGTGGTCCGTTTTAGGCCTACACCTAAATATCGAGTCAATGAATTAGTGGACTGAGTTTGGGCTTATCCTTCCTTCTTCAGATGGTTGTAGGGAACCTCACATGAGGTTGTGGGTGTGAACTGAGAGAGAAGAGCCAATGAAACATGGTAGGTCACATGAGGATCTGAACTTTTGGCTTGTGAAGATGACTTGTGCCCTCTGACCCCATGGTACCATTTCTGTCTTACAATGGAAGGTCCCTGGGTTGGCCTGGTTTTATTGTTTGTTGGGGTTAACAGTTCCCAGGTTATGGCAAGCAGTTCTGGTTGCATAGTCGCTTGATGTCTCATGGTCAGATACTTAGTTTCTACCAGAGCCAATTTATATGCGAGGAGCTTTGTTTTGAATGGCATATAGTTCTCTACCACGGATTTTATGGCTTTGTTCCACCACTCTAGGGATTTGAGCTATGTCTCCGCTATTGGAGCCAGAGGTTCCACGCAGCATCTTTCTCTGTCACAGGTATGTGTAGTACCACGGGATTTCTTGGTCACATAGTTCAAATAGCAAGGATGCCTATGCTGTAGTCTAGTCCTGCTATAGAGCCCTTTTAAGTTCTGAGTCTCCTTCGAAGCTGGAAGCTTTTCCCAGGTCACTTGATAAATTGGGTTGTATAAGCTTTCTCAAGTGTGAACTATGCTGCCTCCAAAACCCAAAGAGACCCACCAGGTTTGTGTTTCCTTCTTAGTGGTAAGAGTTTTAAAATACAATTATTTTATTTTATTTTCTGCTTTGAATGAAATGTCATGGCCTGCCTCAGACCCTAAGCACCTGTAAATTTCATTGGCGTGTCAGGCCCTTGATCGTTTTTAGAGTTCATTCCCCATCCCCGAGAGTGTCCTGCTGTGGCATCCGCAGTACTTCTTATGCATTGGGTCCAACCACTCTGATATTATTGATATAATAGTCACGAAGTGCCTAGGGTAAGGTATGAGTATGGATGTGTGCTGGGGAGAACTGAGGTAATGGAGCACTAAAATAATTTATATTAATAGCCTGAAGTTACCTCGGTCTAGTTTAGCCCTCACAGGATGGCAATGTAGTAAATTCTGAAGTTCAGGCTGGAACACAGAGTCAGTAGGCTGTCAGCAGCCTTTAAACGAACAGGGAAGCTTTAGAAGTCACTTTGAAAGTCTTTACATATGTTAATAGAGGGTCACCCAGAGGGTGAGTTGGGACCAGCCGGCCTGGGGCAAGTTCAGAGAAATCCTTGTTATGGGGTCAGGTTGGGTTAACTAGGTTTTCTGTCATCTCATAAGAACCTCTGAAGCTTTGTCTTCTCAGGCAGCAAAGGGAGAAATGACTCAGCATACATCCAATTAATTTGGGAGAAGATACACAAAAACCTTGAGGCTTGTATTTTTGCCTCTCAATATTATAACAATTGTGCCCCAATTATTTCAGAACCACCTCTAGAATCTGACACATGCATTAAGCTTTCTGTCATCTCTTTGGGTGAAGATTAAAGCAAAGATTGTGTTCCTCTCTTTGTGGGGTTTGGGGGGAGGGGAGGGAGTGTTGTTTAACCAAAGTTCCTGTAAGAATTTTTCTTCAACTTTTTCTTGTGGTAAGATCCACATCACAAAATTTACCATTTAACCATCAAGGGTACAGTTCAATGGTATTAAATATATTCATGGTAATGTGCAACCATTACCATCCATCTTCGTAACTCTCTTTACCTTGAAAAATGGAAACTCTATACCAATTGAAAAGCAACTTCCTATTTCTCTCTCTCCCCATCCTTTGGAAACAACCATTTTACTTTGTCTCTGTGATTTTGATTACTCTAAGTACTTTGTGTAAGTGAAATCACACAGTATATTTCTTTTTGTGATTGGCCTATTTTATTTAGCATAATGTCCTCAGGGTTCATGTATGTTGCAACACACATCAGAATTTTCTTCTTTTTTAAGACCAAATAATATTCCATTGTATGTATATACCACATTTTGCTTATCCGTTTATCCATACACAGACACTTGAGTTACTTCTACATTTTGGCTACTGTGAATGATGATGCTATGAACAGAACTATACACATATCTCTCCAAGACCTTGCTTTCAATTATTTTGAGTCTATATCCATAAGTGGAATTGCTGAGTCTTACGATAATTTAATTTTTAATTTCTTTGAGAAACTGTCATACCATTAAAAATTTTTTTGTATGTGTAAAATATATGTAATATTAAATTTACCATCCTAACCATTTTTGAGTGTATAGTTCAGTGATATTAAATACATTCATAGGCCAGCTACAGAGCCCAGACATTTGAGAACAGCCTGGGTGATGTAGCAAAACCTCATGTCTACAAAATATTAAAAAATTACCCAGGCATGGTGGCATATACCTGTAGTCCCAGCTACTTGGGCTACTGAGGTGGAAGGATCGCCCGAGCCCAGGAAGTCGAGGCTACTGTGAGCTGTGATCATCGTGATCATGCCACTGAACTCCAACAACAGATTGAGATCCCAACTCAAAAAAAATTACATTCATGATGTTATGTGCTACCATCACCATCATCCATCTCCATGACTCTTTTCCGATTTCTCCCCCTCCCCCAGCCTCTAGAAGCCACCCTTCTACTTTCTGTTTCTATGATTTTGACTGCTCTAAGTATCTCATATAAGTGGATCATATAGTATTTTTCTTTTTGTGACTAGCTTTACTTCACAAAAGTCCTCAAGGTTCATCCATGTTGTAGCCTATGTCAGAATTTCCTTCTTTATTAAGGCTGAATAAAATTCCATTGTATGTGACACATTTTGCTTATCCATTCATCTGTTGATAGACACTTGGGTTGTTTCCAGATTGCTAGCATTGAATGTATTTTTTCTAAATTTCAGGTGTTGCCAATATGATAGTATTAGAGGTGGAGTCTATAAGAGGTGATTAGGCCTTGAGGGCTCATTTCTACTTAATGGGATTAAGGTCCTTATTAAAGAGGTTTCCTGCATTTTGGGTAGTTTGCTTTTTTACTCTTTCTCCTTATGCCATATGAGGATGGATGAAGGGTTCTTCTCTGGATACAGCAAGAAGGCCCTTATCAGACATCAAATGCCAGTACCTTGATCTTGAACTTCCCAGTCTCCAGAACCATGAGAAAACACATTTTTGTTCTATATAAATGACCCAGCCTTGGGTATTCTGTTACAGCAATACAAATGGACTAAGACAAAAATTGGTACCAGAAGTGGGGTGTTACTGTAACAAATGCCAGCCACAAACCATTCAGAATGCTGTATGTCTTCTTTTAACTGCTTGTAGTAAAACATAAAGAAATAAATAATTTAAAGATGGCATTTGTAATTAAAAGGGAAGCAAAATGTAGAAATTTGGAAAATTCTCAGCTTACCTATGTAAATAACTAAAAAGCATGTTCAGGGGTGAAAACTAAGCATATGGCCAAATGACTATTTGATAAGGAGATTAGTATGAATGAATAGAAGGTGGTCAGGTACTATTCAATAAGACAATGGAAAAATAACTGTAAGAGCATTTTGGAGATCTTTCAGGCTGCCATACCCACCACAGGCTCAGAGTACTAGGGCCTAGGGACAGAACTATTCTTGGGGAAGCGGCCTCATGGCTCACTTCTCAGAGCTGCTTCAGATCTCTTCTACCTGCATTCTGGTGCAGCACTCCTTAGTGGCTTAAGTGGGCCCAGGTGCAGCTCAAGTAACCACTTAGGAAAGCACAAGTGATAAGCCTTGGCAGTGTCCACGTGATGCTAATTCTGCACACATGCAGAATACATGAGCTGCGGAGGCATGGTACCTCTACCTGGATTTCAGAGACTATCTTGGATAACCTCATGGTCCAGGCAGAGGCCTGCCATCGGGGTGGAGTTGCCGCAGAGAGCTGTCACTAATACAGTGCTTAGTGGAGCCTTGGGGACAGAGCCACCTCCAAGACCCCAGAACCATAGAGCCACCATTGTGCAGCACCAGCCTGGGAAAACTGTAGGCACATGATTTTAATGTGTGAGAATTGAAGTGTGTGCTGCACCCAGCAAGGCCATTGGGATGGAACTGTCTTGGTATGGGTATTTAAAAAATTCATTTTACTTGAGATTCTTCAGAGATTCATGTCTTTCATCAAATTTGGGAAGTTTTCAGCCATTATTTCTTCATACTATATCTCTTCCCCCTGCTTTCCCTTCTGAGACCTCTACAATGTGTCTCATAGGTTCTTTAGCCTCTGTTAACTTTTCTTCAATCTTTTTCTTCTTTTTTCTCAGATTGATCATTTCTACTGTGCTATCTTCAAGTTCACTAATTCTTTCTTCTACCAGCTTGAATTTACCTTCGAATGCCTCTAGTGTGCTTTTTTTTTTTTTTTTTTTTTTACTTTTTAGCGCCAGACTTTCTTTTTGGTTTCTTTTTAGATTTTCTCTCTCTTTATTGATATTTACATTTACATTTTGCTCATGCATCATTTTCCTGACTCTCTTCACATTTTCCTTTAGTTCTTTGAGCATCTTTAAGGCAGTTAACTGTTTTAAAGTCTCTGTCAAGTAGAGCTGCCATCAGGTCTTCTTTCAGGGACAGTTTCTGTGGATTATTTTTTTCCTTTGAATGGTCCATACTTTCCTGTTTCTTTGTAAGCCTTGTGGTTTGTTGTTGTTGGAAACTAGACATTTGAGTCTAATAATGTAGCAAATTTGCAACATTATCCTGCTTCCCCAGAGTTTGCTGTTTGCCAAGGATTAGCCTGAAGTGTAAACTTGAGGTTGTTTTGGGTCTTTTCTGAGCCTGTGTCTTTTCCCAGGTATGTGCAATCACCTTCTAATTTTCCTCTTCTAGGCAGTTTTTAAAAAAAATCCTAGACTTTAATGTCTAGATTTCCCTAAAGAAGAAAAAACAAAAATGAAGGGGAGAAGGGTGCTAGCTTTTTAAATCTCCTGGAAATCATTTCAACTGGAGGGAGAAGGATTTGTAGCAATGCATGTGCTCCTGGAGCAAACTACACATAGCTTGCAGGAGCCAGGGGGGCCAAAAGGACCCCATCTTTCCAATATCAGTGCTCTGATTACTGATTGCTGTTTTATTGGCGACTCAGCCAGATGCTAGAGAAGTGGTCTTTATTCCGTTCCCACATGCGACTCACTTGTCAGTCCTCTCTGGACCAAATAGACAGTGGTCAACAATTATAAAGCGGTGAGGTCTGTCACTGGGGAAATGAACTCTTTACTGGAATATCTCACAGAGCAGCCCAGTATTATTTGTTATATCCCAGTGGCATCCTCCTAACAAAAGTTCTCAAATCCAACCTGTTTATTAAAAAAATCATTTGTTAAGACTCTATGATTCCACTTATATGAGATATCCAAAGGAACCAAATTCATAGAGACAGAAAGTAGAATGGTGGTTACCAGGGACTGGGGGAATGGAGAGAAGGTGAGTCATTTAAGGGCTACAGAGTTTCAATTTTGCAAGATGAAAAGAGTTCTGAAGACGGATGGTGGTGATAGCTGCACACAATGTGAAAGCACTTAATTCTGTGGAACTGTACGCTTAAAATGGTTAAGATGGTAAATTTTGTTGTGTCTTTTACCACAATAAAAAAGTCATTTAAACTTTTTATAAAGTTACTTAAATTTCACCTACTTCCCAACCAAGGTGGCTCCAAACAGTTAATAATGAAATATATACGGTCTGACAATTAAGTTCGCAAACTCATCCTAGTAAAAGTACTCCTACCCCCATTGCTGAATATCACTACAGACACCTTCAAAGTACTTCTCTTGGGAAGCTATGCAGCGATGTCAGTACTGGTCCACCTGTCAAAGCAATTTTGGAACTCTTTTTCTGGAATGACCATCAGAGCTGTTGTTGCAAGAATGTTGGAGTTTGGATTAGAACAACGAACAAACATTACATCTCTTGTTAAACTTGGCAAGAGTGGAAGTGAAATCAGGGACATGTTAGTCCAAGTTTATGGGGATACTGCCACGAAGGAAACGCATCTGATGAAGAGGGGTCAGGACGACTAGTGACGAGCAGAACTGATGAAAGCATTGCAAACATTAATTGAGTTGTGCATTAAAGTCATCAGCTGACTGTGAGAAGCACAGCAGAGCAAATAAGCATCAATAGAGAAACAGGAAAATCTTAACTGAAAATCTCAGCATGAGAAAGGTGTGTACAAAAATGATCCCGAAGGAGCTCTTGCATCACAATACTGCACCAACTTACACAGCACTGTCTGTGAGGGAGTTTTTAGCTGTTAAACAAATAACTGTATTGGAATACCCTCCCTACTCACCTGATCTGGTCCCCAGTGACTTTTTTCTTTACGTGAAGATAAAGAAAATGTTGAAAGGAAGACACTTTGATGACCTCAGAACATCAAGGGTAATACAATGACAGCTCTGGTGGCCATTCCAGAAGAAGAGTTCCAAAACTGCTTTGATGGATAGACTAGGCATTGGTGTTAGTGCATAGCTCCCAAGGGGAGTACTTTGAAGGTGACTGTACTGATATTCAGCAATGAGGTATGGAGCACTTTTCCTAGTTTGAGTTTGTGAACTCAATTGTCAGACCTAGTATGTATATATAAATAAAACCAAAAGTTAGGGGTATGCACATTAGTGCACACTGCATCCAGATGTGTACACACGGGCTCTGTCATACTTCCAAGAAAGGGGGAATGTGAATGTCCTAAAGTCAAACCAAGAAAAATTGTTGGAGACTTGGGTTGTCAGTACCCTTGTATGCAAAATGATGAGAAAGGAGAGGATCTGATAGGGGAGTGGTGTAATTTGACTGGAGCAAAGGCAAATGGGAGCCTATCCAGAGAAGGAAAACATCTCAGCCTTCACGAAAGCTCCTTTTCTTCCAAGACTCTAGGTGCCACGTTTATATACAGCACTTACTCTCTGCAGAGTTCGGTAGGGTGCATCTGCAGTGTGGACTTTTGTGAAGACTTGGATTATTAAGATGCAAATTAATAATCATAATTCCTGCCCCTCAAATGGCACTTCTTTCTGAAAGATCTCAAAGAGCTTTAATATTTACTGTTCCACACAAAATGCCGCTTTCTCAAATAACACTGTGAGGTATAAACGGCCACAAAACAGATATAAAAAGAAAACAATTTAAATACAGTCACTATCGCAGGTGCATTTGGGATGGGAAATGTATTTGGTCGGATAAATTGTTATCAGCTAGGCTTTCCCTTCTTTTCTGCTTTTTTAAAAGCCACCAAAAAAACCCAGAGTAAGTTACCATGAAAAGCTATAATAATGCTAATTTTGTTCCCATTTCCTGGCTTTTTCCACTAGACTTGAGGCTCTTTAATATGACTTTAACATTTTTCCCCATTAATAATAGCTTTTCTTATAGGTTCAGCTCTTTTGAAGTCGTATTATTATTTCCCTCTATGACTGACTATGGCGCATTTGCTGTTTAAAATCAACTCCTAACGCAGGAAGGCACATTCCCAAGGGCCACGCTGTCCACCATGAAGTTAAAAGCTTCCAAAAACAAGTGGGGATGCATCATTCTGAACGGAAACATTTGGGGCAATTTGCCCTGCAACCTCCTTGTACACGGGCAGATCTGGACCCTGGGTTGCATTTAAATGAGAAGACAGGCATGTGATCTGTCACTTGCTGCCTGCAGCCCCGGTAACAGCCTGGGCACTAGCGGTATCCACACATGTGGTAATCACCCACTGTGGGCAGTGATTTCCTGCATACTCCTGCCCCGCTTGGCAACAATTGCTTTTTCCCCAAAGGCGTCCCTGAGGACACACAGATGCTGAGCTGTGGTGTCGAGGGAACGTGAGTCCTAAATGCTAGATCTGGGGGATACAGGGATCGTGCAGCCAAGCAGTGAGTGTTCAGTCAGCTCCTTATGGCAACTGTGGCCTGGTCCTGCTTATCAGTGGTTCTGAAGGGCAGCTCCACCTGCCTCAGACCCCCAGACTGTGAAACACATTTGTTACCTTAATAAACATTGCTTGGTTGGTAGAAAAAAGATCGGTTTATTGAATACATGAGTGAATGAGTAAATGAAAAATAGAGTCGGTCACCTTAAGCCCCACCATCCCCCACTTTTGAAAACTGAGGATTGGAAAGGGGATAAACTCTTGCCAATATCACAGAGCTGGTTTGTGGCAGAGCTTAGATTCAAATCTTTGCCCACTCCCCTTCCACTGCTGTGCTCATAACCATTGATCAGGTTCCCACCTCTGAGTCCACTTGATTTGAGGGTCTTCTGGAAATGTTCTTACAGCATGGCCACCAGTAAGTGAAAATAGTAAAGTGTCATAGAGTAATGATAACTAACGTTTGCAGCACACTGTCTCTGCACCAGGCACTGTTCTAAGTGCTTTGCAGACACAAATTAAATGCATGTTAACCACCGTCCTATGGAGGTCAGATTGGAATCATCCTTTGCTGATGAGACAACTGAAAGCAAATACAGTATTACTTGGCAGCAAGTGGCAAGTACTGCATTCAGATATGGATATTTTGGCTCCGGAGTTCATGGTCACAGCCTTTGCATTGTTGCTCTGATAGAGGTCGGTGCCCTGGCATATTCCTTCTGTCCCCTCGTGGGTCTGAGGAATGTCAGGGCTGTCCCTGCCTGTTCCTACCAAGACATACAGCCTCCCTCTTGTGTCCCTAGGTGGGAATAACCCCAGCAGAAATGGCCCCGACATGCAGATGGTGCCTTCAGCCACATGCCTCTGGCAAGAGTCCTTGGCACGACCCGTCATCTCTGTCCCCATCCTTCTCTTCTCTGCTGTCCCCTCTGGACCTGCAGGTTTCTAAAGCAACCACAGGCCCTGGGTCATCCACACCTGAATCCCTGACAACATCTTGGGGAAAGGCCCCATCAGTCTTATTCTTCTGCCTGCAGCTCCCTTCTCTCAGAGGGAATAGAGGGAATTGGGTCCTAACTCCACAATGTACCGTCATGGTTGGGAAGTTGGTTGACAGAGCCTGAGTCCCACCTTCCTGGCCTCAATGCAGCCAGAGATGAGAACTGTCCCAGGACCTTTCTTCCCAGGTCTTAGTCCTGAGTACTTGGCTGGTGTGTTTACGAATGTGTGTGAGCCCCTTGAGATCAGGAATCACATCTTCTTTACTTCATAACCTCAGAACCAAGCACAGAGCCTGGCTCATTATGGTTTTACTGGTGTTCATTGGGTGAGTGAATAAACACATACAGGAGCGCAATATATTTGGTTAAAAGCAGATGAGAGAGGCCCCCCATCTCTCTGTTATAGGCTGAAAAGATGCCATTTGGCTTATATTAGAACAATCATTTAGAAAAGTCTTAAAAACTTGTATTTTTTTGTAGATGAGTTGGGCTGAACATAAAAGGTGCTTGGATTCAAAAGTGCAGATTTTCCCTAACCCCCCCCAACCTCCTCAGCATGGCCTTGCCCAACTGGCCAATCTTATCTAATAAACCATTGCTGGTGCTGAAGAAGAAGCAGCCGGCAAGCCAAACCACCTAATGATTAGGAAAGAGTCCAAGGCCAACAGGAGAGTGTCTGAAAGCCTGGTATGGGCATTGCCCACCTCCCCTCCATCTGTGAATAGGAGGATGTCAGATTGTTATAGGCAGGATTCAAGGAAACCCAGGAGGAATGAGGAAGCTCTCGAGGTTACCAACAACTGAATGGCAGGGTCAGCAGATGGTTCTGGGAAAAAAAAGCGAGAGCTATAGCTGAAGGAGAGGGACTCTCATGGGGCAGGAACACAGCCACCGCCATCCAGCGGTCTGACAGGGAGGGAGCTGGGGGTGTCAACACCCTGCCTCTCTCGTCTCCCATCCGTCAAATTCCTACTGGCATCTCCTGGTGGCTGAACCCAAGTGGAACCCCGCAGGCCGGGGCATGAGGTGATGCCATCCCCGGTGTCCCAGCACTCAGGACAGGATGCAGAATGCTGGAGTGTGGGTCCAGAGGGACAAACCGAATACCCAGTACTGTAGGATGAATTCACTGACAAAAAGCCTTCTACTATCAAAAAGCAAAATCAACACAAAACGTTAAAAACCATTATTCTGGTTCAACCTTATTTCACAAGTGGGGAAACTGAGGTGGAAAGTAGGAACTTGAGGGGTTGACCCAAATTGCAAATGCAGAACCCCTGTCACCTGCTTGCATCACCCTATTTTGTCCTCAAGAATACCCTTTGAACTTTTTCTCTGGGACGTATGTCAGAGTCACACACTCGTCTAAGAACTGGTGTTTGCAACCACTTGCTGGTTTTTCATGATAGGGCTCTTAAATCACCTGCCGTAGCCCACTGCCCGCCACTTCTGGGACTCTGAATTTACAGTTCCAGTTAAAGTCACGTCCATGAAGGGGGAGGGAATGAAGGCTCTCCCTACCCCTTCAAGCCCCCAAATTGATTTGGCACTCGAAGTCACTGTTATATTTTATACTGAGTCTTCTGAATCAGTTCATTGAATTTTAGCTGTAGCTATATAAAATCCTCTCCAGTGAAATTATTTGGCCATATTGCGGATGGCTCTGCCATGATCCATCAATGCCACTAACTATCAGCAATAATAAAAAAAAAATCCTCCTTCTCTTTTCATTGTAATGAATTTTCTAAACTCAGATTGAACCTTGGAAGGCACTTTACTGGCTTTTTAATTTTTAAAAGGTAGCGTTTTGTACTTTTCTATGGAGCCCACAAGGTAAGTGGTGGCAAGTTTGGAATATTTCCTGGGTTGAGAAAGGATGCTGAAGAGATTCAGGTAACCCTGGCTTGGATTTCATGGGAGGCGGGATGGGCCTGGGGAAGGTTCTTGGGAGTCCAGTTTGACTTGGATGTCTGTGAGTCAGTGTGGGTTGGGAGGGAGGAGTTCGTTAGGCAGAGATCGGGGAAGAAAATCCAGCTGGGGTTATTTCAGCGCATCAGTAAATTGATAAAGGGGGAAAAGTTGACATAGTTTATGATACAATGCTTGCAAAAGTATTCATCGTTGTCCCACGCAAGTACCTGATTTCCAGGGCAGAGAGGAAGCTATTGAAGTCAACTTCAGGAAAGCTTTGCAAAGTGGCTTAGGTAGAGGAAGCAGATGGCATCACAGAGAGGAAATAATTCACCACTCAGAGAGGAAAATTTATGAGTACAGGCAAGTACTTTGACCCCACAAGTAACTGGGTATTAAAAGCCTAAATCTTAAACCCAAAGCATGTATCTGGAGTTAATATAAGTCTTTATAATATAAAGACTTTTGAGGCAAATCTTTAGGCTAATCACAGAGCTGGCATTCATATCATCTTGCCCGACAAGAGAGTAGAGTTGAAGTTTCTACCCTTTGCTGGGATAGAGCGAACACATCTGCATCAGTACCGTGGTCTCCTTAGACTGGCATTTAATGTATATGTTCCCTCCTCAAAGGAACATCCTTTAGTTCATCAACGTTTTATCTTTTCTCTAGCCATACAATGACATTGTAACCAGGATAAGTGATCTAACTATGGTACCATCTCATAGTGGTGTTTGGTCTAGGTGTTGGGAAGAGTAAATGCCATATGTTTGAGTCTGCATCTCTTGCTTACAGTCCAAAGTCCTGGAAGAGAGAGTGTGACTGGCCAAGCAAGGGTGATGTGTCCACCTTAACTGGTGGTAATTCCCCAGAAGCTACCTGGATGCTTTGGCAACCCCAAAACAACACATGTACCCTACGAAGTCCAAAGGAAAAAAGAGCCAGGTTAGAAGTTCCCTTTGCTCAAAAGCATGTGTAACCTGAATCCTTCCTTTTCTTTTCCTTTGGAAAGGCACTTGGTCCTCTTTCCTTTTTCCCTAGAAGAACAATGGTTCTCAAGTTGTGATCCCCAGACCTATAGCATCAGCTTCACTCGGCGCATTAGCTTGTCAGGACTGCCGTAACAAACGGTCATAAAACTGAGTGGTTTAAAACTACAGAAATTCATGCTTTCACAGTTCTGGAGTCCAGAATTCTGAAATCAAGGTGTCAGCAGGGACAGGCCCCTTCTGAAAGCTCCAAGGAAGAACCCTTCCTTGTTTCCTCCTAGCTTCTGGAGTTGTCAGCAGTCATTGGCATTCTTTGGCTTATAGATGCATCACTCCAGCCTCTGCAACTGTCACCATGTAGCACTGGCCCTGTGTGTCTCTAGGTCTGCGTGTCTCTTCTTCTCTTCTTATAAGGACACTAGTCTTATTGGGTTTAAGGCCCGTGTGACCTCATCTTCATTAATTACATCTGTAAAGACCCTATTTCCAAATAAGGTCACGTTCTGAGATTCCTGGTCGACAACAATTTTAGAGGAACATCATCTAACTTATTATATCTGGCACAGGCAAATTCTCAGAAATGCAAATTCTCGGGCCCCACCTAGACCTATTGAGTCAAAAAGTCTGGAAGGGGAGCCCGGCAAACTATGTTTCAACAAGCTATCTAGGGGATCTCCAGCCCTCTAAAGCATGAGGACCAGTGTCCTAGAAGGAGCTACGTATGCATCTCTCAAGTTCAGCATTCAGTTCTCACAGAAATAGTTATCATTTTAAGAAGAAAGGAGAGTCTAAAGAGAGAGGGAATGTAGTACTAGAGACTGGACCCTGAAGCTAGTGTGACTTGCACCTGAGCTCTGATGACCTTGCCAATGGTTGGGAGCTGACATACAGTTACATTTGCCAAAAATAACCATCACCGCGTCATCATCATCATCCACTCAAATCTTATATGGCGAAAAACAAGTCATTACATAAAAGCTCTCAAAATATATGTATTAGAGTCAAAGGATGATACTTCTACCTAAGCAATAGATTTATTTATTTATTTTTTAGTCCTTAATGTTGGTTTTTCCCCTTAGAGAAATTAAGGCTTTTCTTAATAGCCAAAGATAAAAACAAACAACATTCTCTTCTAAGCTTCCTAAGTTCAGATTCCTCCTCACGAGGGCACTCTGTCTTTTCAGTAAGTGACGTGTTGTACAGACTCATGTTCAGGGCCTGGCTACTTGGAGGTTTGGTCCTGATGAACCATGGCCGTTTCACCATGATTAAACTTTATTCCACATATCAACCAATCCATCAGCCAAGAAGAAATTTCAAGCATATGCTCTGTGCTCTAACACTGTGTTGAGTATTTTTTGAGAGCACTAGGAAAGAGACTACAGAAACCCACCTACACACTCATTTCCCCTTACAAATATAATCCTTAAGGAGGCAGTGTAGTAATTAGGAAAGAGTGTGAATTTGATGGCTGAAGACCTCGGATGTATTGCCAACCATCATCTTCCTGCTCTAGAAGAGCCTGTGGCAGAGACATTTACTCTTCACCAAAATCCATGTAGCTTTCCACATGTCACGTGACCGGTTCTGGCCAATAGGTGTAAACAGAGTGATGCGTGTCACTTCCAGTCCAGAGCATTTAAGAGCCAGTGTCTGACTCTCCAGTTTTTCTCTTCCTCTTCCTCAGCAAGCTTTGAAGTCGTCTACTGAACATCAGTACCAGTGTGATCTCCATCAGCCTTAATCTCTGAGTGACCAAGTGGAACAGAGCCTCCTGCTCGCTTACAAAGACTGAGCAAGAAGTGAGTTTTTGTTGGTTAGGTCACTGAGATATGGGTTTTCAATATGTCACTACACCATAGCCTATTGGTTAAACCACTGAGAAATGGATTTTTAATGTGTTCTTGCAGCATAGTTTAGTCTATCCTGACTAATAGAGCTGCCAATCTAAATTTGATCAATAGGTTATTTTCCCAGGTCTTTGAGACTGGTATGGGTACCTCAATATATGAATAAATGTTTGGAGGGCATTTATCACAACCACAGTTTGTTCACCAGACTGGTCCTGCTACAAAACCAATGCTACAGCACTCTTTGTCCAGCCTTCCCCAGCTACATTTATTCTTGCCTGTTTCCCAGTCAGTTTCTCCAGATTTTTTTTTTTTATCGATTCTGTGGTTCTTTTGATATTTTTGCAATAAATTCACCTTTGCTTAATTTAGGCCAAGGCCTCTTTCCATTGTCCTCAGTAGGACTTTCTTCCCCTTGGCTTTGGCATCACCAATAATAGGACACAAAGGAGGGCCCACCTGTGCCCACCAAGAGATTTACCACTCCTCTGCCATGGGCACTGCCCACACCACTACCAAAAATTACCTCAGAGACCAGGTAATTATCAATGATTCTCCTCCTTTCCTGAGAGGCCATCAGAACCAATCTCACTACCTCAGACCTCTCAAAACAGTGCCAGCCTCCCAGGCCATTTCTTGCTGATTTGATTTGATTCCCATGCAGCTCTGGGACTCTCCTGATGTGAGTCAAGCTGCCAACCTTTCCCAATCCCACGCTCTTCCAGTATGCCTCTAAAACTCTGGTCCCATCAGCAGCATCTTCACTGTCCTAAGGGAGGACCAAGAGAGGTTGGTCAATGAATACAAGGTTATAGTTAGACAGGAAGAGTTCATTGTGGTATTCTATCACTCATTAGAGTGATGATAGCAAATGATGATAGCAAATGACAATGTAGGTTATATTTCAAAATAACTTGAGGAGAGGATTTTGGAATGTTTTCACCACAGAGAAATTATAAATGTTTAAGGAGATGGATATGGTAATCGTCCTAATTTTATCATTATACCATATACGCACACATTGAACCATCACATTGTACCCCACAAGTATATACAATTACGTGTCAATTATATATTTAAAAATTAAATTTAAAATATAATTTAAAATATCAGCCAAGTGTGGTGGTATGCGCCTGTAGTCTCAGCCCACACCACACTGAGTGTTCAGCAGTTTTTGACCGAAACTCGTCATGACCCCCGTGTCCCACCCTCCCTATTCACCTATCTTGCCCCAAGCGATTTTTTCTTGTTTCCCCAGATGAAAAAAGTCCTCAAAGGGAAACGTTTCACTGACGTGGAAGAGGTGAAACAAAAAATGGGAGAACCACCAAATGGCATCAATATTGATGAGTTCAAAAGCTGTCTTGAGTGGTAGAAAAAGTGTCTTGATAGGTGTATTTCCTCAAACAGAGAGTACTTTGCATGTGCCTGAAGTTTAAACATGTAAAAAGACAAATTTTTTATAAATAAATCCCAGCATTTT
>CAUYQG010195313.1:0-14588 GCA_963574415.1 Tarsius wallacei
CACTGGCTATACCTAGGACATAAATTAATCAAAGCTCCCTAACAATCAAAAGTTCCCATTTTGGTTGCCAAGTTGTTAGTTAATAGTTGCTATGGTCACTAAGTTGCTACATAGCCAATACTGCAAATTTTACCTATAAAAACTTGTCACAAACTGCACCAATTTGTCAAGAGTTATTTTTCCTGGCGTTTGCCTGCTCTTGACCCACGCGTTAATAAGACTGTAATTAATTAGACTCAGCTTGCTGGCGTGACTTCTTCTCGCTTACTCGGTCATAACACACGCTTTTCCCTAAACTTTGGCCCTCTCTCCTACCTTGGGGAGGTGAATCTTCTCTCTCTCTTTCTGTCTCTCTCTCTCTCTCTCTCTCTGTCTCTCTCTCTATCTACTTTCTAAATAAACTATATTTTCCAGTCTAATTTCTGTGCAAAAACATTCCTGTGGCACCGGTTCGCTGACCTAACATCTCACTGACCTAACATTTTGGAGGTTCTAACAGTGAGGTTATACAGGAAGGGGTGCAGAGTTTCCACACCTTCTCCAGGCGCACCTCCTTCCATGTGTTCAGCTATCTGGAAGCTCATTCAAACCCTGTCCTTTGGGTTTTAATGGCGACTTCGTAATGCAAGTCTGATGAAATCATTGACCCAGAGGTCAAGGGGTGGGGCTGAAAGTCTCAACTTTCTAATCATGCCCAGTCCCTCCCATGACCAGCCCCCATCCTAACGGTATCTAGTATCTAGGACCCCACCATTCATTTCATCAGCATCCAAAAGATACTCATCACTCTGGAGATACCAAGGGTCTTAGGACCTGTATGCCAGGAAACTGGATCAAGGTCAAATATGTGTTTCATGGCATCACAACATCACTCACTGCTGTCTAGTTCCTAAAGGTTCTGCCTTTTCACTCATTATCCGTGCTCCCCAAAGCTGACGCAAGCTCTGGGAGGGTGGGCGTGGGGTGGGGCAGGGCGTCTGTTTTGCTTAGTGTTGCTAAAGTTACCCTCACAAGGTTAATATGAAACACAAGCCAGGCTTTAGCCAGAATTATAGTCAGGCATCAACCAGGGGGCGCCGGTGCCCTCCGACCCGCTTGCCTGCAGCTGCTAGCCGAGAGCCACATGGCACGCTGACCACCTGCTCCTCTATTGTTCCTATAGATAGAATCTCTGGCGCTGGACTTTTTTGCCCAAGAATTGTTTCAGGTGTTTTTCAGATCCTGAATTCCAGCACAAAGGCTGATGCCAACCTGTCTGAAGACCCCACTAGGGAACCGACTCAGCCCAGGGAAGCAGTTTCTTTATCTCCCAGTCCCATGACTTTTCCCCTCACTTCTCGACCAATCAGCAATTCCCACACTTTTGCCGATCACCTGTCTGGCCTCTCAAAAACCCCATCCCCAAACCAATCGGGAGGTGGATTTGCGGTTTCCTCCTGTCTCCTCATTTGGCTGCCCTATAACTATTACACTCTTTGCTGCAACTCCCACTGTGTCCATGTATTGGTCTATAACTGCACAACAGGCAGCCAAACCTGGTGGTCCTTTAACATCACCTTCTTAGCACCTGACATAGGAGAGGCTTAATAAACGTTTGCTAAATGAATGGATAAACAGAAAAACATGTTGAACTCAACCCATCCGCTATTCCCATATCACTATGGATCTGAGAGCTGCTCATTGTACTTGCAGCATTTAAAAATAAAGGAAGAGTCATTTATATAACACCTCCCAGAAAACACATGTAAAAGGCTCCGTGCAGAGAAACAAGGGCTCATGCAATCTCAGAGGCCAGCAAAGATCCTGAAGATGGATGAGAAACAGGAAGCCAAGAACTACATGACTTTCCTAAACGCCATGATTTGAAAGAGTCTTTTGAAATAGGTTTGAAAAAGTCTGTTTCAAAATGGCAAAATATTTCTAAAAAACTGTAATCAGAAGGCATTCATGACTCATAGTGGGCTTCACTAAGTATTCAGAAGGTATTCCCAGTTGATAAGTAGGTTCAACTCTCTCTTAATTAGAGCCCACAGATGGCTGCATGTTTGGGAGATCCATGTGAAAAGTCATGTAAATGTCTGCCTTTATCTCATGAGCCAGCTTGGCCCCAGCAGGCCCTCTGGAATGACAGGCATGATGGCCGGGACCTCTTGTTCCCTTAAACAATAACACATATTATAGAAGGTAAATAATGGGTCATAAGAAAAATATCAACTATGCTCCAGAGCTGAGGACCCCAGAATTTCACCCACATTGGTTAATGGGAATATTGAGAAACGAACACTATGCAGGATGCAGGATGCAGAAGTCAGCAAATGAAAGGTGGAGAGAAATATCACGATAAGTCAAGTAGTTAGTCACAAAACTTCATTCACACAGTGGCTGCAACTGATACCACGAGTTCCCCATCAAAAAAACTCAAAGCCAGAATTAACACAGCCTTAGACGGAAAGGGAAGGCTCAGAGAGGATGGTGTAATTATGCCGTATTTTGCAAAGTTCTTATTTTCAATGTCTTTGTCCCGGGAGCATCCCACAAAAGAACAGTAGCCATTGCTCCCTCATCAAGCATCAAGTCTTGTCTTCTTGGCCAGACTGGCACAGGAATCCAAGTCTTACCTTCCAGCCCCTGACTGGACACTCTTGGCTGCTGTATCCCATTGTCCCAGCATCATCAAGCTTGAAAGTCAATGTATGGAAATAGTATTCCGGACCCTACCTAAGGCTAAGAGGCAGAGCCTCTCTACAGTCTGAGTAGACATCCAGGTTTAGTCATCCTAAGAATGTTCATACTCTGGTGTTCGGGATTTGGTAGAGCCTGTGTAGAGAATGCGGTGTCATTAAAAGTGGTCATTCCTGCCCATTCCAGAACCTTTCCCTTTCTTACAGTTTCATTAGCTCCGAATATTTGTGACACATGCCTCTTGGCAATTGAACTTCATTGCAGTAGCCCGTATAAAAGGGTGAAATGTTAAAAATCGTAATAATAGTAATAAATTAAACTTTCTACAGATAATTATCAGAGAGAATTAAAGTCCAAGAATAACAATCTGCTTTGCAAGCAATGGACAGAAGATGATGTCAACTTAAAGGAAGAAACTACGGCAAATTAATACGCATAAAGGGTTATTTGGGCCAAAGCTGAGGACTGCAGCCTGGGAAACATTTTTAAGTTACCTTGGAAGTGCTCTGGAGAACAAAGGAGAGATTCGAGTTTAAGAAAAAAAAGGACGAATCAGGAAAGGGGGAGACTACCAAAGTTGTTTTTCAAGAATTTTCATTGGTTTACAGAAATGATATTGATTCGTGATTGGCCACACATTGTTGAACAACAGGGTATGAATTATGGTGTCCAGTGTATGGGCACTGTTAGGTTAATTTATAACTACTTGGGGTATCAGTCAGTCTGCAGTCCATTAGCAAGGGGCATCAGGAGATGACTTAGCTTAAAGGGTAAGGAGGGTGAGCTATCTTATTCCAGTGCCTCTCTGGGCCTGATAATTTAAAGGGGGCTTGCATTCCTCAGATTCAAAGTTTCTTTTCTTTCTCAATGGTAAGGTGCCAACCTCTCTCACCCAGGTTCACACACATTCCTAGCAACTTGGTGCAGCACTGCCTACTAATCTGTTTCCTGCCGTGTGTTATTTACTGTCTGTGTTGTTAAACATGTCCCTGATAAACATCTGCTGGGGGTAAAGCAAAGTTCTGAAAAACAGATGCCTTACCATTCATTTTAGGTTCTTCTCCCAGACTACCCAGTTGAAAAGGAAAGCGAGAAGAATGGGATGCAATTTTTTTTTTTTTTTTGAGTTGGAGTCTCACTCTGTTGCCCAGGCTGGAATGCAGTGGCACACTCTCGGCCACCGCAGTCTCAAATTGCTGGGCTCCGGAGATCCTTCCGCCTCAGCCTTCTAAGTAGCCAGAACTACAGCCGTGCGCTACCATACCCAGCTAATTTTTTGACTTATTGTAGAGACAGGTCTCATCATGTTGCCCAGGCTGGTCTCGAACCCACGGGCTCAGGCAATCCTCTCGCCTCGGCCTCCCAAAGTGCTGGGATTATAGGCTTAAGCTATCGTGTCTGGCTGGGACGCAATTTAACAGGGTCTTTACAGTCATCAATGGCTGGCATGTGATCGATGGTGGTCAAGCATTTATCCTCCGTATGACTCAAAGATGAACAAAAGGATGACAGGTTTAGTTTTCCCGTCAGAAGGAACTTCCTAAATTTGGGGGCTGATGGACACTGGATTGCCAAAATAATGATACACCAAAATCTACCTTGGCAACTACATTCTTAAATATTTTAAGTTCGGTCCGTTTCCTAACCCGTTATGAATTTTGTTTTTAAATAAACAGTTTAGGTTACAACAGTTTTAGACTCACAGAAAAGCTGCAAAGATCGTACAGGTAGTTCCCATATGCCCCTCACCCAGAGATGTTTTGTTAACATCTTCTGTGATTATGGTACATCTGTCACAACTTAAGCACGAACACTGGTACCATCAGCTAAACACCATACTTTCTTTGAGGCCTACCAGCTTTCCTAATGTCCTTGTTCTGGGCCAGGATCCCACATTACATTAGCCATCCTGTCTCCTTAGGCTCCTCTGAGCTGAGTTTCTCAGACTGTCCCAGTGTGTGATGACCTTGACAATTGTGAGGAGTGCTGGTCAGCTATTTTGTAGGGTGTCCCTCGATTTGATTTGGATTCTGTGGATGTTCTATCATGATTATGTGGGGTCTGGGGGAGGAAGACCACAAGGATGAAGTGCCCTTCTCACCACATTATATTCAGAGCACATGCTATCAACATCACCCACCTCTCATGAGTTAACCCTGATCACCTGGCCAAGGTCATGCATTTACCACCAAAAAAAAGGTGATTTTTCTCCCCTTTTCAAACTCGACCCTTTGGAAGCAAACCATTAAGTGCAGCCCACACGCAAGGGAGAGACAGAAGTTCCACCTCCTTAAGGATTTGGAATTTTTCAGTGCAGGAGATTGTCTCTTCCCCCTCATTCATTATTTACTCAATCATTTATTTATACCAGTACGACTCATGGGTATTTGTTTTACATTTTGGGTTATAATCCAACACCATATTACCGGTTTTGTTGTTTAAGTTCTTCCACTTGTGGACACTGGGGGCTCCTTCCACTTGACACATTTGATTACATTTCAGTGTCTCCTCCAGAGCGGGACATTAAAATAAAATAATAAAGGAAAGTAGATGTTTCTTTTTCACCCGGGAGCACCTTTGATCGTACAATGAAAACATCCCCTCTCCGCTTGAAAATAGAATGGATTTTTTCCTCCAACTACATTTTCAAAATGACTGAGATGATGAAAGAGTGGCTTTCTGCTGACTGCCTGGGCTGGGAACACGGCCGAGACTCAGGTGACATCTAACCACACAGAGCCTCAGGAAGAAGGAAGTTGACAGCCTGGCCAAACAATATGGGCAAGAAAGATGGATGCTCATGGAGAGGTGGTTCCCAGGAGTTCTCTATGCAAAAATCTAGCCAAAATCAGAGTGTCGGAAACTGCCCCCAGGTGAAACGAAAAACATCAGAGGCAGATTTTGATCTCCCCATGGCTCACACACCATCCCGTAATAGCAGGGGTTCCATCATCTGCCATCCGTCATGATGTGGGAAACAACAGAGGGTAGCAAGGCAGAGTCTTACTCTTCATGGAGTTCACAGGTAAGAAAAGAGCTTGGCATTGCAGGGAGCAAGCCCAAGGGAAGGGGGAGGGGGTACTCCCTCTTGGCTCTGGGAACAGGGAAGTCCAAGTGCAGGTTGGCAGCAATTTTAACTGAACTTGTAAACCCTGAAAACCACTCCTTGCAAGCATAGTCCCACAATGAGTTCTCTGGGCTGCCTAGGATTTTTGTAAGCCTGAATCTGCCCCAATCCCTGTCTTTAGGCATGGATGCCATGAGGGATCAAAGGAAGCCAGCAGTAGTTGCAGGGCTCCTGCCAGGCTCCAGCCATGCTGCCTGCTAGGAGCACCAAGCCATCTGAGGTTTGCCCAAAGAACTTGGCTCACGTAGCCCTGCCCTGCTAGAGTTCTTTTTCATAGATAGATGCCAGAACAATTTAATGGGACAGAAAAATAGTTTCCAAAAATGCTGCTGGAACAACTGGGTTTCAATAAGTGAAGAAAAAAAAAGGAAAGAAAAATTTTGACCCCAACAAGCAGAAAAGGCAAGCTACAACTGGTTAAAAAAAAAAGTTCACAATATATCATATCTGACAATTTGTATCCAGAATATATCATGAATATTTACAAATCAATAATAAAAAGACAAAGGACCTCGTTTTTTAAAAATGGGAAAAGACTTGGACAGACATTTCCAAAAGTAGATATGTACAAATGGCCAATAAGAACATTAAGAGGTGCTGAAGGCTGGGCTGAACATTTCCATTATCAGAGAAATAAGTGAAACTACAAGACACCACTTCATACATGCTAGAATACAGAAAGGCTAAAACTAACAAGACTGGGAACACCAAATGTTGGCAAAAATGTGAAACCACAGGGACTCACACACTGCTGGCAGAAGAGTCAAATGGCACAACCACTCTGGGAAACGGCCAGCACCACATACTTGTATCCTGGGGTTCAGCAATTCCACTCCTAGGTATTTTCTAAAAACAAGTGAAAGCATAAAATCTCATATACAAATGTTCCCCCAAAAACCTCATATACAAGTGTTCACTGCAGCTTTATTCTCAAATAGTCCCAAACTAAGCTAGCAGGAACTCAGGAGAGCTTTGGATTGGTCCAACTTATTCAGAGAGTGATTCAGAAAAGACTGAGAAACAGGAAAAACTATCATGGCAGAAGTTGTGGTCACTGCTCAATACATTTCTCTAAGACAAAACAGCCAGAGAAGAAAGTAAATATTATTAATCCTGAGCAAATAAAATTGGTACGAATATATAATCTGGAGGAAAGGGGGCTGAAAAAGTGAACTTCTGTAGTGAGGACTCATTCCGTAATGCAGTTGATCCTTGAACAACACAGGTCTTAACTGCGGGGTCCACTTCGATGTGGATTTTCTTCTGCCTCTGAGACAATAAGACCAAACCTTCCTCTTCCTCCTCCTCTTCAGACTACTCAATAAGAAGACAAGAATTAAGACCCTTCATAATGATTCACCTCCACTTAATTAAGAGCAAATATATTTCCTCTTTCATATTGTAAGAACACAGTATATAACACATATAACACAAAACGTGCCAATCGACTGTTCATGTTATCGGTAAGGCTTCTGGTCAATAGCAAGCTATCAGTAGTTAAATATGGGGGAGTCACAAGTTATATGTGGATTTTTGACTGTTCAAGGGGCTTGGTAATTGATTTTGTAAACCCCAGTGTTGTTCAAGGTTCAATTGTGTTTTTGTTTTGCTTTTTTTTGAGTCGGAGTCTCACTCCGTCGCCCAGACTGGAGCGCAGTGGCCGCTCCCGCCACCGCAGCCTCGACCTGCTGGGCTCCGGCGATCCTTCCGCCTCAGCCTTCCTAGTAGCTGGAACTACAGGCGTGTGCTACCACGCCCGGCTGATTTTTTTGATTTATTGTAGAGATGAGGTCTCGCCAAGTTGCCCAGGCGGGTCTCGAACCCACAGGCTCAGGCAATCTACTCACCTCGGCCTCCCCAAGCGCGGGATGACAGGCTGAGCCACCGAGCCCGGCTGGTTCAATTATATATAAAATTTTTCTATGTAGTTGAATCACAGCTCCAGTTTCTCAACAGTTTTCATATTGTTTCTTATATTTTTAGAGATTTTTATAAAATAAATGACTGTCTCTTTTAGTAAAGAGATATTTAAAGTTTAAAATTCCTTTATACTGCAGATTCTTTTGCTTCAGTTAAGTTCAAGCAAAATCAAATTTAATACTTATTTTTAAGATCGCATGTAAATATGCTGAGGAAGATGTCTAGAACAGTTTTAAGAATGCTTATACTTTGAGTCCACGGGTTCGAGACAGCCTGGGCAACTTGGCAAGACCTCATCTATACAAGAAATAAAAAAAAAAAATTAGGCAGGCATGGTAGGATGCACCTGTAGTTCCAGCTACTTGGAAGGCTGAGGCGGAAGGATCCCTGAAGCCCAGCAGGTCGATGCTGGGGTGGCTGTGAGCATGCCATGGCACTCCAGCCTGGGCGATGGAGTGAGACTCTGACTCAAAAAAAAGAATGTTTATACCGATTATTTTTTTTTGGTGGGAGGGTGGGGACTTGAGGAGATTTTTTGCCCTCTTCTCTGGACCCTCTATCTTGCTTAAATGTTTACTGAAAAGCAGGCATTGATTTTGTAAAGCTAATCGAGTTGCAATTTCAAAAGAATGATACAGGTCTCCTTCAGGTCCTAATCCTAGTACCTTGTGCATTTCTTTCATGATACTCTTCCAAGTTATGGCCATATGTGTATTTCCAAGAATTTATTTAATATCTGTTTCCACCACTAGGCTGCAATCCCTGAGGGCCAGGTCAGGAGACACAGAGTGGATACTTTATACCTATTGCTAGCATAAAGGCAAGCAAGTTCGTAGAGGAGATCAGCTTCTCTGCTGATATATTTTCTAGAGTTAGAAAAAATCACCAAGATTGACTCTCTCTTTCTCTCTTTTTCTCTTTTAGATAGACCTAAAATGACAGAATATTCTCTGAATTCAGAGACTGAACTTATAAACCCTCCGGGCTTCATTTGTAATCTGTCACCAGGAAAACCTAAGGGCAGCAGTGCTGTCACCTAATACCTTCATCTGCCTGGAGAGATGGGACAAATTTCAGCTTAATGAGCTGCTTCCTCCAACAGTGTTAAGTAGATAAATGAGAGAATGACCCACACATCTTGATTCCTTCTGAAAACAGGTTCCCAAACTGTTCATGGGACTACCATGCTGGTTCCACTGCTTGACCACAGGAATACTCCTTCTGCAAACCCAGACAATAGCATCAGTGGCATTTCAAGGTAATGGGGGGGGGGGGGGAGGGCGGGGAGGTCTGTTCCTCTCCCTGATTTTATTCCTTTATTCCCTTCTTCCTTTATTCCCTAAGCCTTTCCACAATAGTTAATTCTGCATTCCTCCTCTGCAAACAAGGTTACAGTCATTTCTACTCTTCTTTAATAACGAATTTGTTCTAAACGTTCTTAGCATCTTAAGTGGTCTGTACTTTTTGCTCCTTACATTTCTATTTGGAAGATAAATGGAGAATGCTAAATGTCAGTGTCTAAGTGGTTCTCTCATTTATCATGGAGAGCATGGTGGGCCTGGGATTTTAAAACATAAATTCCATCCCATTTATCAAGAGTTTCTGCTTTGGTTTTGGGTGTGTTCGTCTGACTCTTTGAAGCCCTGAAGCTGTTCCTATCTCCAAAGTGAATTTGTGAAAAGACCAGAACTGGCTTCTCGCGGCAACAACGTAAGAGGTCTGAGACAGGAGAGGAAAGCACCCAGGAAGTACAAACTCCCATGAAACCATCTAACAATGGCATCCTTACTTCTGTGTTCAGCCCCTTGGCTCTGCCTATGTGGCATATCCTTAACCCGGGGCTCCTAGATGTCACTTTCTCCAAGAGCCAAGGTAGATAACATAGAACAGGATTACCCATCAATGCCTGTAACCTCACATCAACAGGGCGTCAAATAAATGGGACAATTCACCATTCCCTAGATGGTTCCCATATTTTCTCTCTCAAAAGTGACTCTCAACTTTTTTTCTGGGATTACAGATATATTTGATGTAAAGCACTGGCTATCTCCTTAGAAAAATGCACATATACAGAAATGTTCCTGTAACTCCGGGGTTATTAGTTAATCCTGGGTTAACTCCAATCTGAAGGACGAAGGGTTGCAGGGACGGATGCACCAAGATGCTACGACAGGAAGGGACTCCTGGGCCAGCGAGACCCTCACCCCACTCCTCATCTTGGAGCTAGCTCTCAGTGACTCTGATTCCATTACTACAAAATCAACGTCAAATTTTGAGCAAAGGAGAGTTTACATCATGCTTTCCCACAATTTCTTCTTAGACTCAAGATGTAAATTCAATGAGAAATTAACCCACACTTAGAAAGTTTACCATTTTTCCTATTGATATTTATGCTTTCCAATTATCAGTAGCTACTTAGGTCTAAAGAACTTATGCACATAAGTATAATAAAAGTCAGAAGGGCAAATCAGTACATTTGAAACAATAACTTTGTAGCAAAAGTACTTAAAAATATTTTTGAAACGTTGTGGCACCACACTGTGGTTACTCTCAATCTCTGATCTTAAAGAAAAAAGAATCCATATTCTAACATTTTTTAAACACATCATACTCCACTGCAACCTTACTATTCCCAGAAACCTGTCAGAGAAAGATGACTATCTCTATTCACGAAGACATCACCTAAGGGTCTTCTTTAAACCATTACTTAAATATGGAGCAAATATTCTCTGCTGAACAATCATAGTGATCACCTTCAATACAAAAATGCATCAACTCTTTAAAAACAGTGAACAAAAAAAACTGAAACGGCACTTGATTAAAAAGGATCATGAAAAATTTTGACATAAAATCCAACAAAGCAGAATCCTCTATGGGAGAAACTAAACAAGGAGAGATAAGCAGGTTAGAAGAATGAACTACTCTAAGACGGCTCTAAGAAACCTTGTTTGCACTATCTGGCTGTTCCAGACAAGCCATAGAGTCACACTAGACCCTGTGTTGCAAAAGTCCAGTCAGGACAAATCCAACAGTGCCTGAGTGAGTTTGCCAGACGGATGCTGACCTGAACTGCAGAAGAACACGGTACTAGTCTGTGACTACTCAACTGTTTTCTCAGTAGACTTATAGACCTACTCTCATGAAGTTTTACTAATTTACCCAGTCATCTAGCAGTGTCAGCACACTTAAGAAGCTCTGCCCACATTTGCTGATTCTCCAACAAGCTAGGTCTGCACTAGCAAGAAAATAGAGTCTTGGTTTGCTTGAGTGCCCCTATGAACCAGCCACTACCTGTGGTGTGCTAGAGATGGACAGAAAAACAGAGACCAAACCCCTGACTTCAAAGAATTCACCTGCCAGTGCATCCAGTGGAAAAGAGAAGTAAATGGATAGTTTTAATGCAAGATGACAACACTGATGGTAGGCTTATTGAGGAACTAAAGTGACAAGTAATGCTTGACCTTCGGCCGGGAGGTCAAAGAAGTCATGCCATAAGAAAGGCTGACTGAATCATTTTGACAGGTCAGGGGTTGTTTAGACAAAGAAAACATTATGTTAGCCAAGCTCGGTGGCTCAGCCTGTAATCCCTCGCTTGGGGAGGCTGAGGTGAGTGGATTGCCTGAGCCCGCAGGTTCGAGACCCGCCTGGGCAACTTGGCGAGACCTCATCTCTACAATAAATAAAAAATCAGCCGGGCGTGGTAGCGTGCACCTGTTGTTCCAGCTACTTGGAAGGCTGAGGCGGAAGGATCATCTGAGCCCAGCAGGTCGAGGCTGCGGTGACCGGGAGCGGCCACTGCACTCCAGTCTGGGCGACAAAGTGAGACTCCAACTCAAAAAAAAAAAAGAAAACATTATGTTTTATGGGCAAAGAAATGTTTAAAAAAAAACAAAACAAAAAAACTGAGACACTTTTTTGGGACCACAGGTAGCCCCATGTGCCTGAAATGTGAACTGTGTAAGAGAAAATTAAAAGATGAAATTACAAAGACAGGTCTTGGGTCCCCTCCCACTGTGGGAGCTTTTCTGTCCTCTCTATAAATCCTGTTTTGTAAAAAAAAAAAAAAAAAAAGGTCAGACACAGTGGCTTAAGCCTGTAATCCCAGCACTTTCGAGGGCCAAGGTGAGAGGATTGCCTGAGCTCATGGGTTTGAGAACAGCCTGGGCAACTTGGCGAGATCTCATCTCTACAATAAATTAAAATAAAATAAAAATTAGCCAGGCATGGTAGCACGTGCCTGTAGTTCCAGCTACTTGGAAGGCTAAGGCGAGCCCAGCAGGCCAACACTGGGGTGGCCATGAGCATGTCACTGCATGCCTGGAGAGAGTTTTCAGGATGCAGAGCAAGGAAAAGGACCTCAGGTGGAGCCTAGCAGGCTCCCTGAGTTGAAGAAACCAAGTTGAGGGTTCAAGGAAACCAAGACTGTCAGAGAGCACAGGGACAAGGTATCAGAGAGGAGAGTACTTCACAGAGGGAGAACACCAGAGTCATGCAGAGGGTCCGCCTCAAGTATCCAGCAGCATACTTATCAGTGCATGCAAGTGACGAAACTCCCTGAGGTTGGGGAAAGAACAATTTAAAAGGATTGGAAAGGAGAGGTCTAAGAGCAGTGCCTATTCCCATCAGACATTGGTTAGAGTACCCAGAAGGGTAAGGGGATTAATTAATCCTAGACCACACAGCTCAAATCATGCCTAATAAATCTTAAAAGCAACCCAAAGAGCTCAAACTGTTTCTAGGAAACTCAACTAAGTTGCAGAACAAAGTCCAAGAATATTTATAGAAATATAAAAATATACAAGATAGGATTCACAATGTCTGGCATCCAATCAAAAATTACTAGACATTCAAAGAAGCAAGAAAATTAAAACCATAATGAGGAGAAAAATCAATCATTCAAAACCAACTCATAATTGACAGAGATGTTAAAACTGGAAGACAAGATCATTAAAGCAATTGTTACAATTGTATTCCTCATGTTTGAAATACTCGAGATATGAAGATGATTCACACTGATGTCCTAGAGATAAAAACTATACTATCTGAGATTTTGAAACTATGCTAGAAAGTATGAATGAAAGATTATACATTGCAGAAGAAACTATTAGTGGGCTTGAAAATACAGCAATAGAAACTATCCCAAATGAAACACAGAGAAAAAAATAATTTTAAAAAACAAACAAAGCATCAGTTGAGTTGTGGGACAACTTCAAGCAGCTTAATATATTTGGACTCCCTGGGTTGAGAGCAGCAGGAATAATGGCCAGATATTTACAAATTTGATAAAATTATTGAATCCACAGATCCACAAAGCCTAATGAACCCCAAATGCAAGAAACAAGAAACTACACTAAAGTGCATCATAATAAAATTGCTCAAAACCAGTGGTTAAGAGAAAACATCAAAAGTAGCCAGAGAGAAAGTGCGTATTTTATACAGAGGAACAGATATAAGATTGACAGCACATGAAAAGATAGTCAATGGGGGAAATGCAAATTAAAACCACAAGGAAATGTCATTACACACATATTCAAACAAAATTATAAAGGCTGACCATACTAAATAGTGGTGAGATTGTAAAGAAACTGGTACTCTTAAACACTGCTAGTGAAACTTTAATTTGACAAAACCACTTTGGAAAACAGCTTGGTAGTAAAAAGTTAAAACAGGCCAGGTGCAGTGGCTCAAGCCTGTAATCCTAGCACTTTGGGAGGCTGAGGTGAGAGGATTTCCTGAATCCAGGGGTTCAAGACCAGCCCGGGCAACTTGGTGAGACCTTGTCTCTACAATATATCAAAAAATTAGCTGGGCGTGGTAGTGCGGGCCTGTCGTTTCAGTTACTTGGAAGGCTGAGGCGGAAGGTTTGCCTGAGCCCAGTGGGGTTGATGCCTGGGTGACAGAGTGAGACTCCAACTCACAAAAAAAAAAAAGAAAGAAAGAAAAGTTAAAACATACACCTATGACATGATCCACCATTCCACTCCTCAGTGTTTATCCAAAAGAAGTCAAAGCGTATGTCCTTACAAAGACGTGTATGCAAATGTCTATAGCAGCTGTACTTGTAATAGCCTCAAACTGGAAACAACCTAGATGTCTGTCAGCAAATGAAAGGATAAACAAATTTGGTATATCCATATAACAAAAACACTGCTTAGCAATAAAAAAGTTATCTTGATTGTGGTGATGGTTTCACAGATATACACATATTTCAAAATGTATCAAATTGTACCCTTTAATTGTATGTAGTTTCTTGCACATCAATCATATCTCAGTAAAGCTGTTAAAAATTCTGAGTTAAATAATATTAAGTAAGTTTATTCTCTGTAGGATTTCCAGAGTCTTTAAATGTTAAGTGGGTGTTATTATTCTGCCAAAAGAGAATATGATATATGTCATTTCCCAAACTTATTCTTCCACAGAGTCTTTTTTTAGTTTTATTTTTTTACTGAGTATTTCATGGACTGCCATTCCATGGAGCACTTTGGAAAATCTGTTCTTGATTTAGAAATGTCTAGGTGGCAAATGACAAGCATACACCTTATAAACGGTCTTCAAAATAACGGAGGTCCCCAATTTCATAAAATCTGCCTTAATATATGTGAAAACATCCCAGTTGCCTGAACAAAGGTGTGTGTTGTCCCTCACAGCCTGCAGGACTGATGACTTTAGTTTCTCTTTGGCAGCTACAGATCATGCCAATTTTTTTTTCCAGTTTCTACTAAATACAAAGCTACTGGCTAGGCTTTATTAGTCTGTTTGATTCCTTCATCCCATGACATCTCCTAGAGGCGGTTGTTATTGTTAGTAATAATAATAACATTTCTGAGGAAACAAGTGAAACAGCTGCTTTCAACTCCTT
>CAUYQG010195316.1:0-19518 GCA_963574415.1 Tarsius wallacei
ATAGTTTGAGGTTTTATGTTTAGGTCTTTGATCCATTTAGAGTTAATTTTTGTGTGTGGTGATAGGTAGGGGTCCTGTTTCAGTCTGCTCTGAAAGTTTTTAAAGACACAGATACTACTCTCAAATAATATAAAACTTTGTTGTGAAAATAAATGCATGAACAAGTAACACTTAGAAAATAAAACTCAAAATAGTCAATAGACAAGTAGATTGTGTTCTAAGAGTTTCTGGTTTAAAGTATTTGGAATTTATATGCTTTTACATGGAAACAATGCTAATATTTACCAGACTAGCCCACAGTGGTATACTGGTACTTCTAGTGGAATACTATAATTTATTTCTCCTACCTTTCTGTAATTTTGTATCTTTTAACAAATCTCTTCCTATACCTCCATTTCGTTTACTCTTTTCCGCCTATATTATCCTCTGTTGTACTTTTTTAACATCTATGAAATCAACTTTTCTTTTTGTGCTTTTACATTCTTCAGAGGTTGCTCTGGTATGTTGAAAGAGTATATTGTGTTGTAAACCCCAGTTTCCTCACCTGAACAATAAACTTTATCTCCACTTAGTTATAAGGATCAAATAAGATAACTTTTGTTAAAGTATATAGCACAGTGCCTGATACTTAGTTGAAGGTCTATAAATGTGCCTTCATGTATTCAGTCAATCATATTCATAGTCTTTAACAATTATTTAATTAATTTTTAATTGATAAGTAATAATTGGACATATTTATGGGGTACATAGTGATGTTTGATACATATAATGTATAATGATCAAATCAGGGTAATTAGCATCCATCATCTCAAACATTTATCATTTCTTTGTGTTGGAAACATTTAATATCCTCATTCTAGCTATCTGAACCTATATAATGCATTATTGTATGGTCATTCTACAGTAGTGTACTACTGATACTTCTAGTGGAATACTAGAACTTGTTTCTTCTATCTAGCTGTAATTTTGTATCCTTTTACAAATCTCTTCCTATTCTTTCATTTTCCTTACTCTTTTCAGCATATAGTTTCCTCTGTTCTACTTTTAACTTCTATGAGATCAACTTTTCTTAGATTCCACATAGGAAGAGAGCATACAGTGTTTAACTTTCTGTTCCTGACTTATTTCACTTAATGTCCTCTAGACTTATCCATGTGGCAGCAAATGACAGGGTTTTATTCTTTTTTATGGCTAACTAGTATTCCATAGTATATATGGAATATATATATATAGTATATATTTAGTATATATTATATATGGAATATATATGTAAGTTATATATATATGTATGATTTCTCTTTATCTGTTCATATGTTGTTGGGCATCTAGGCTGATTGCATATCTTGGTTATTGTGACTAGTGCTGTAGTTAACGTGGGGATGCAGATATCTCTCCAATATAATTATTTCCTTTACTTTGGATAAATTTCCAGTAGTGGGTTTGCTGGATCATGTAGTAGTTGTAGCTGTTGTTTTTTGAGAAAACTCCATGCAGTTCTCCATAATGGCTATGCTAATTTACATTCTCATCAACAGTGTATAAGAATTCCATTTCTCAACTTCATTGCCAGCATATGTTATTTTTTGTCTTTGTGATAATAGTCATCCTAACTGGGGTGAGATGATTTTTTAAATTTGCCTTTTTCTGATGATTAGTGATGTTGAATATTTTTTAATATACATATTGGTCATTTGTTTGTCTTCTTTTCAGAAATGCCTGTTCAGATAATTTGCCACTTTTAGTTGGATTTTTGGGGATGTGGGCTGTTGAGTTGAGTTCTTTGTGTATTCAGGATACTAATCCCTTGTGGGATGAATAGTTTGTAAATATTTTCTCCCATTCTTTAGGTTGTCTTTTTACTCTCTTAATTGTTTCCTTTGCTGTATAGAGACTTGATATTTAATATAGTCCCAGTTATCTATTTCTGTTTTGTTGCCTGTGCTTTTGAGGTTTATCCATAAAATCTTTGCTCAGACCAATGTCCTGAAGCATTTCCACTGTGTTTTCTTCTAGTAGTTTTATAGTTTTGGATTTTACATTTAAGTCTTTAATCCATTTTGAGTTGGGTTTTTTGTATGGTGAGAGAGAGTCTAGTTTGATTCTTGTTTATTTAGATATCCAGTTTTTCCAGCATCATTTATTGAAGAGGGTGTCCTTTTCCCAATTAGTGTTCTTGGCCTCTTTGTGAAAAATCAGTTGGCTGTAAATACAGATTTATTTTGGGGTTTTTTCTTTTGTTCCATTGGTCTGTGTGCCTGTGTTTATGCCAATACCATGCTGTTTTGGTGGTTATAGTCTTATAATATATTTTGAAATCAGGTAGTGTGATGCTTCAGCTTTGTTCCTCTTGATCAGGATTGCTTTGGCTATTAGAATCTTTTGTAGTTCCATGTAAAGTTTAGGATTTCTTCCTGTATTTCTGTGAAGAACTCATTGGCATTTTGATAGGGATTACATGAATTTGTAGATTGCTTTGGGTAGTATTATCATTTCTAACAATTTAAATTTTTTCCAATCCATGAGCATGAGATGTCTTTCCAATTGTTTGTACCCTCTTTCTTCCATCAGTGTTTTGTAGTTTTTCTCATAGAGGTCTTTTACCTCCTTGGTTAAATTTATTCCTAGGATTTTTTTGGTAGCTATTGTGAGTGGCATTACCTTGATTTCTTTCTCAGGTAGTTGTTCTTGTATAGAAACACTATTGATTTTTATCCTGCAACTTTGCTGGATTTATTTATCAATTCTAATAATTTTTTTTGGTAGTGTCTTTAGGTTTTTCTATATGTAAGACTATGTCATCTGCACACAAGTACAATTTGACTTCCTTCTTTCCAATTTGGATGCCCTTTATTTTCTTACCTTGCCCAATTGTTCTGGCTAGGACCTCCAGTACTATAATGAATAAGAGTGTTGAGAATATTTATTCTTGTCTTGTTCTTAGAGGAAAAACTTTCAGGTTTTCCCTGTTCACTAAGGTGTTAGCTGTGAGTTTCTCATTTATGGCCTTTATATTACGTTGACGTATTTTCCTTATATAACTAATTAATTAAGAATTTTGTCATGAAGCGATGTTGAGTTTTTTCAAAAACCTTTTCTGTATCTATTTAGATGATCATATGGTTGTTGTCCTTCATTCTATTAATATGACATATGACATTTATTGATCTTCATATAATTGAGCACATTTCATATATTTCTTTATGGTTATTTCATTTAACATAATTTCCTCTAGACATTAGGGTCTGTTACTGGAGAATTGTTGTGTTCCTTTGAAAGTGACATGCTTCCTTGCTTTTTAATGGTTGATGTGCTTCTATATTGATTTCTATGCATCTGGTGGAAAAGTTGCCCTTCCAATTCTTTAGAGTAGGTTTTGTAGGGAAAGACTTATTCATATGAGTGTTGGTTTGGTGAGGTACGATGGCATTGGTTCTAGGTGGATATGGTAATACAGTCATTGTGTAGTTTTCTCAGCTGTAATCCACACTAGTGACATTTGTCAGTTTCTCAGTGGCCTAGGCTTAGAGAGTGTGAGGTAAACAGTGGTTTGTCAAGAGGCAGCCTACAGGGATAGTTCTTAGGAGTGGTATATAGGCACATGGTAGCTTGGCTGGCCTGGAGGTATGTCTACTGGGAGCTACCCACAGAGCTGTTTCTGAAGCTCAATACAACTTTCATGGCTGATTGGTCTGGGGCATGTCTCCTGGAGGTAGCCTTTGGAGCTGTTTCTGAGGTCCAAAATGTGGGCACAGGGCTGCTTGATTAGCCTGGGGTCATGCCTGCTCCATGGAGTTGCTCCATGGAGCTATTTTTCAGACCCAAATGTGGTGACACGGCTGCTTGGCTGACTTGGAGGCATGTCTTCTGCTGGTGACATACAGGGCTGTTTTTCAGGTCTTCAGTGCAGGTACATGACTGCTTGGCTGGCTCAGGGACATATCCACTTGGGGCTATTTCTCAGGCCCCACATGTAGACTCATGGCTGCTTGGTCAACTTGGAACATGTCCTCCAGGGGTGGCCCATGGGGCTCATTCTCAGGCTCAGGCCATGGGTTCTGGGCTGCTTGGCTGTCCTGGGGGCATGCCCATCGAGTCGGCCTGTGGGACTATTTCTCAGACTCTTATTGAGGGTGCAGGGCTGTTGGACAGGCCAAGAGCATGTGTCCAGGGGTTGGGGTGCTGTAAAGCCGTTTCTCAGGTTCTGAGTGTGAGCACTTTGTCACTCTGCTAGCCCAAGGGTGTATCAGCTGCTTGGAGACTAAAGGGCCTCTTCAACCTGGAGGAGGGCACATAGCTGTTTGGCCTGCCCAAGTGTGGTTTTGCCTCAGGCAGGACCAGCAAACTTATTCTGTTAGAAGTGCAGTAGCAGGGATTGGTTTTATTACAGACTAGCCAAATCCTCATGCCCACTGCCCGGAAAAACCAAGTTTGATGCAGCCATTACCAAGGGAAAGAGTTTACTATCACAAAGCAGCTGAGTGAGGAGGATGGGAGATATTTCTCAAATCCGTTTCTCCCAAAATTCAGAGGGTAGGGTTTTTATAGGGAGTTTGGTTGGCTGGGGGTTGTCTAGACTATCTTCCTGTCACAGAGCCAATTTTTAGGGGGGAGCATCACAGGACCAGTAGAGCCAACTTCCTGGTACATGTTCTGGACCTGTGCCTTGGGTCCATCTGAGTAAAAAGTCTGAAATATACCTCAAATACCATTAGTAGGTTTTACAATAAACATTATCTATTAAACAAGTCGTGTGACCATCAGCTACTCCTCCTTGAGCAGAGAGCCATGATAGAGGTAGTTTCAGAGGAAGGGATGGGGGAGGTGAGAACCCTGGAGATTAAGCCACTTCTGTTTTTCAACCTCTGCTTTTATATCTACATAGGCCCATTGTTTAAGGGAGAATATGTTTATCAGCCTTGTGGGGCAGCTTCCCCCACTCCCCAGGGGTCAGCACAAGAAATAATCAGTTGCCTCAATTGGAGTGAAAGCAAACCTAGAAACAATAGATTTGTTCATTTCTAAGCATATTTTCAGCTTTTCAGGGCTTGGGTGTCTGCTGCAGCTTTTAGCTCGTGGCCTGGTAATTTTATATAGGTAGTTTCAGTTTCTCTGCTGTGCAGGACCAGAGTCACAGCTGATCCTGCCTAAGCTTTGTACAACTGGGGTTGTGGTGTTCATCCTCTCATGTGGTGCAGTGGCTACTAGCGTCCAGAGCAGGCTGTGCTCCAGAAGGACTCTGGTCTCAAGACAGCACCTTGCTATAGCAGTTTGTCTCACAGGGGATAGGTGGGGGTTGGGGAGTGAACACCTTGTGTTCCTAATCTGGGGCAGTGCAGCTATGTGAATTCCTGGCAGCTCTCCAAACTGGGATCAGGGCTTGCAAGGTCTGTGAGATTTTCCTGTTGTAAGGACTATAGATGTTTACAGAGCATTGGGGCTGGTGGGGATCTTCTACCTTCCTTTTCTCCTCATCAGGAAGTCTCTCCTGACTCCAGACCCATCTGATCTGGAGTAGGGGGTGGGGAGGAACAGGGCTGCAGAGACTGTGGCCCTCTACATTTCCTCCTGGATGCCCAGTCGACACAGGTGCGTCTCCACTCCTCTGCCACACTCCAGTGCTCTCCCTTTGACATTCCAGTCAAATCTTAGCTGTTTATTTGTGCCTTGTTCCTTTCTTGTGGGATGGAGTACAAATGCCAGGCATCTCTGGTCAGCCACCTGCTGACTTTCATAGTCTTGTTAATATGTTATAGAACTGCATCAAGATAGCTTGCCCAATGAAGTAAGTTAGCTTTGTTCTAATGTGATAAACAGAGCTTGACCAGAGAATTCATCTCCTTCCTCAATATTAGTAAAGGTAGCAGTGTAAGGAAATAAAGTAATAGTAATAGCAATAATAATTATTATAGCAGCTAACATTGTCCAGCTACTATGTACCAGAAGTTGTTCTAAATGCTTTTAATGTACTTGCTCATGATATAGTTGTGTGAGGTTAGTATTTTATCCCTACTTTAAGAATACATTAACTGAGTTTGAATAATTTCCATAAGGATACACAGTAAGAAGTAAGTAGATCTAGGATTTGACTCTAGGCAGTCTGGCTCCAAAGTGCATACTTTTAAACATGATCTATAGTACCTCTTAGAGAGTGGGATCTCATTCACCCACCTTAACTGAAGGGACTCTCTGCAAGGGAAAGACTCTGGAGGGCTCATTCTCCTCTAGAGGTTGTTCAAAAACCAGGAAATGCATATTATCAAAGGCAAAATTGTCTGCTGGCAAGTGTGGCTCACAAAGAAAACTCCTCCTTCTTATCTGTCCTCCCACAGGGGACCAGCTGGGTGAGTAGGGACCAGAACCAGGAGAGAAGGTTCCCTGGTTCCTTCTATTATAGTTAATGAGGTTGAAGGATAGACTAGAGATTGAAGAACAAAAGAGATCAATTTAGACTCCAGTGCAGCCAGGGACTGCATAACATTTCAGTCAATGACTGTATATGTGGTGGTGGTCCCGTAAGATTATTATGGAGCTGAAAAATTCCTTTTGCCTAGTGATGCCATAGCCATCCTAACATCAAAGCACAATGCATTACTCACATGTTTGTGGTGCTGGTGTAATCAGACTTGCTGACAGTAGTACAAAAGTAGAGCACATACAATAAGTATAGTACATAATACTTGATAATAAATACGTTACTGGTTTGTGTATTTACTACACTATTATATACTATATTATACTTTTATTGTTATTTTAGGGTATACTTCTTGTACTTATCTTTAAAAAGTTAACTGTAAAACAGCCTCAGGTAGGATTCCAGAAGAAGGCATTGTTATCATAGGAGAGGACATCTCCATGTGTGTTATTGCCTATGAACAGTCTCCAGTGGAGCAAGATACAGGGGTAGAAGACAGTGATATTGATGACCCTGATACTGTGTAGGCTGAGCTAATGTATGTGTTTGTGGTTTTTTTTAATTATTATTTTAATTTAAAGATGTGGGGTACAATTCAGGATTAGGTACATACGTGGTCAACATACAGGTGAAGTTTGGGTTCTTACTTCACCTGGTTTAGGATCAGGTATTTTATTGATATTATGTGCTCCCTCCCTTACCCCGGGCATTTTAATTGGTCCCACAACTGCCAATATCTTTCATGCAGTATTATGATAAAAGTTCAGTGTCCACTTAGAAGTGAGAACATGTGGTACTCAGTTTATTGTTTCTGTGATAGATCACTAGTATGATAGACAAATCCATTCAAGTTGCTGCGAAGTCCATAATTTTGTCCTTCTTTGTGGCTGCATAATATTCCATCATGTATATGTACCACATTTTTGTGTATGTATTTTTTTTGTGTGTGTGTTTTAGGTTTGTTTTTTGTTTTTGTTTTTGTTTTTGAGTCGCAGTCTCATTCTGTTGCCCAGGCTGGAGTGCAGTGGCATGCTCATGGCCACCGCAGCCTCAACCTGCTGGGCCTAGGCAATCCTTCCGCCTCAGCCTTCCAAGTAGCCGGAACTACAGGCACACAATACCATGCCCAGCTTATTTATTTATTTATTTATTTATTTATTTATTTATTTATTTATTATTGTAGAGACAAGGTGTCACCAAATAACATAGAAAAAAGCTTATAGAATAGGTATAAAGAAAGGAAATATTTTTGTATAGCAATACAATATGTTTGTGTTTTAAGTTATTTATTAGTCAAAAAGTTTAAATTACAGTAAGCTAAAGTTAATTATTGAAGAAGGAAAAATAATTTTAATAAATTTAATGTAGCCTAAGTATGCAGTCATGTCCCATACCTTCACATTCACTCACCACTCACACACTGACTCACTCATTGTAATAGCCAGTCCTGCAAGCTCCATTATGATAAATGCCCTAAATAGGTGTACCATTTAAAAAAATCTTTTATACTGTATTTTTACTGTACCTTTTTGTGTGTAGATTTATTTAGATACAAAAATACATACATTGTGTTACAGTTGACTGCAGTATTCAGTACGATAACATGTTGTACCGGCCTGTAGCCTGGGAGTAATAGGCTGTACCATATAGCCTAAATGTGTAGTAAGTTATAGCATCTAGGTTTGTGTAAGTACACTCCATGATGTTCGCACAATGAGGAAATCATGTAACAACACATTTCTCAGAGCTTATCCACATATATGACTCTTGACTGTAATTAGATAAGGAGCGACTGCCAGAGTTTCCCCCCCCACCTTAGCTATATTTTTAAGTACTGTTGTTTAAATAGACTGTATTAGAAGTCAATCTAAATTTTATATTTATTCCCCTTAAGGAAAATAATGTGTCAAGCCCCTTTACATTAAAGGAAATAATTTATTCTATACTATATTTATGCATTATATATTTTATTACTGATATAGTGAATCAAGATTATAGAATATGATATAGAAGTGGCATAACATTAAAACATTTTGCTAATTTTAAATAGCCATAACTTAAGTGAAATTCTTTTTATTGACTAGATCTAGTAGCCAGATGACATTTTGCTATTTTTATTTTTAAATGTATGATGGTTTTCCTATAAACTATTTAGTATCAGAGCAAGCATTCCAAATGTGATGAGTTAAAACATATGGAGATACTAAAGATACTTGGATGGAGTTTGAATGTTTTCCCACACATAAAATGTGTTTCTCAAAGAGAAGATATTTTAGATATTTCACTAAATACTAGTTTGAAGTTACAGTGAAATACATGATAAGTATTATTTTTATATTTTATATTGATAAATTAAGAATACTTTTGTTAGCCAATATATGATAAACCAAAAAATAGAAAATTCTCTACTATTTTCCTAAATCTACATTCTTAGACAATGCTCCCCTAGTATAAACCTGAAACATATAGGGCTGTATGTGTGCATATATATATATATATATATATATATATATATATATATATATTCAAGTTTGATAGGGATTGCCACTTTGTGTGGAGTTTTCCATTTACAAAGATAGACTTGGACTAAGTCTATTTTATTTTACAGGAGAATATTTTTCAATATTTTAAAAACCAACACATATTTTATGTTTCCTGATCATCTGAGAAGACTTTGTTAAGCTTAGCTTTCTGAATTCCTTGTGTCACAAAAATAGTGGATAGTTTGAATATCCTTTTTAAAATGAATCTCTATTTTTACCTCACACAATGATGTGTCATACTCCTCTTGGTGGCATTGGGGTGGGATGATGTTGACAGGGAAGTCCGATTTCTTCCCCTTTTAATAATGACTTTAAGCAAGAGAGATGCATGATCAGACTTATGGTTTTTAGGAATCACTTTGTTGTCTATATGAAAAGTAGATTGGAAGAAACTTTGTTGTTTATATGGAAACTGAGTTAAGAGGCAGGGGTCAGTTACAGGTATTGGGTGAATTCAGTAACAAATAAGAGCTGATGAGAACCAAGTATGTGGAGTGAGAATAGAGACCAGTGTATTAAAGAGATGTAGGACACATATGATACAGCTTGGCAAATCATGGTATATAGGGAATGAAGGACAAGTGGTTTAGGTAAGTAACTGGAGACCCAGACCACTTGTCAAGATAGTAAAATTTGCTTGTGGAAATAGAGGGAGAAGGAAAGCTGTAATGAGTTCAGTTTTGGATGTACTGAGTTACAAAATACTAAATTCCATACCCAAATCAGTTGAATAAACAAATGAACAAATTTACTAATTCTTGGGGTTTGTATCCATGCCCATTACTCTCTTTCCCTAAATCCCGGCTAACAAAACACCCAAACCTTTGTGACTAGGGGCTGAATTTCTGTTTCCATATCCTCATTGAGATCTACTTCTTCCTTTGATGGTTCCCTGTTTTTGTTGATTAACTTTCCATGCCTTGACCCTGTGCCTCAGTAACTATATTACCACTTAGGACTTCTGGCCCATATTTAACTATGATCTCTACCAGCTTTCTTCCTGCCTTACTCAACTTTGGATCAAATTTCCTTCTGGATGCATACCCTTAGTGAGATGACATGATGAACCTCATTAGAGATGTATTTCTCAGTGTGTCTGTGGATTAATTTTGATAGGGGTAGGAGAGGATACCACACTGTAGTGTGGGAAGAATACTACATAGATCTTGTGCCACTACTGCTTCAAAACAAGCTATTTAAGTCCAAGTGCTTGATCTCTCCATGCCGCAGTGTCCTTTTCTGTTAAAATGTGGATCAGGCTAGAGGACCTTTATAACTCCATCTCCAGTTGCAAAATTTTGTCACAAAATTTATGTCTGCAATATTTGACTGTGCAGTATTAGATCTGAAAGACCTGTAACCACAAAAGAAGATTCCCAATGTATTTTTTTTAAAGTTGATAACTTAAATCCTTGTCATCAAAGTTACATGGAAGAATAAATCTCAATGAGACTAATATCAGTAAAATTAAATTGAAAAGAGAAAAAATTGGAAATTGTTTATTTGTACTATAGAGATAATTGATAAATGAATTAAGTTAGCTTAATGGAACTCACTCTAGAATATTTTTTCTCAATAGTATCAGTAAAAGTTGGAATAATTTGTTTAACAAAATGATGGGGGCATATCAGAAGGGCACAGGAAGCAACTGGAAGAGACTTCCAATGATCAAGTCTGAACTATGAACTAAAACCCATAGAATAAATTAAATATCATGAATTCATACCTACTTAATTTAATAGACAAGAAACAAGTCTTTCTTACAATACAATACTAATTAATAAATGTAGAAGGTATGATAGAAATAGAAAATCACTATGAGGCAATACCACTGTAATAGTTATTGCAATCAAGAATCATTGATGGTTGCTGAAGTTAATTGGGCAAGATAGTTACGTAGTCTCAAAGTATTTACTCACAAGATACTTATCAGCTACATAGAGAAAATTGTAACATTACACTGAAGAAACCAGCCAGATGCCATCTTAACTAAGTGATTAAAGATAACATCACCTGTAATAAGACATATTGACATCACATAAGTCCTGTTATGACACATGAGAAGGCACAACCTCACTTCTGTTATATTCTTGCCAAAAACGTATAACCACAACCTAATAATGAGAAAACATCAGACAAACCCAACTTGAGAGCCTGTAAAATAACTGGCTAGTACTCTTCACGTGTGTCAAAATCATAAACTGTCCCAGATTGGAGGAGACTGATAAAAAATGACAACCACATGCAATGTGGGATCCTGGATTAGATCGAGGCCAGAAAAAAACACATTAGTGGAAAAACTGGTGAAATTGGAATAAGGTCTGTAGATTATTTAATAGAATTCTATCAATGTTAATTTTTTGTTTTTTTGCTCATTATACCATGGTTAGCATTAGAGGAAGTTGGGTGAAAGGTAATATTTTTAATAATGTTTCTGTAAGTCTAGAATTATCTTAATATAAAGAACTTAAGATCTTAACCTTAAAACTTTTTTTGAAATAGTCTTGGTGTCAACAAGGTAAGTCAGCTCACACAATCCTCCTCTCTTACACACTGAACCTGAAAATGCTAAAATTAATAGATTTTTTTTTGAAAAGGATAATTTTAGGATAGTAAGAAGGTCTGTTTAATAAACGAAGAGGTAAACTTTGGTCTTTGACATCCCTGAGGATTAATAAAATATTAAAATAGGAATATGGCCAAGAAACATGTATACATATAAATTACTTAACTTTCAAGGGTGACCTTTTAGAGGACAATCGTGTCTCCTGGTGCCACTAAATGGATTGTAGAGTACATGAATCTCTGAAGCAGAGCACAGCTCCCACTCCAAGAGCCAGAAGGGCCAGATGCTCACATTCCTGACCTCCCTTGTGTCATTAGAAGGCAAAAATTAAACCTAGGCTTGGCCAATCAAATTAATCTACTCTGGGCTGTGATTCAGGAGCTAGTGAGAGGGGAGAATACATGGCAGCAGGATTAGTGGCAACATCCAATTTTTAGGGGTCACAGTGCCACCAGTGGTGTTCTGGAGTATGAATGGTGTCCTCCAGACTAGTTCTGGGTCTGGAATCTGCCTTGGCTCTCTCTGTGCTATGCCAACTCTTCCTTATTACCATATATGAGCCTGGTTGTATAGCTTCTCCAGCATTTTTGGGATCTACTTTCTATTTCAAAAAATTCATTTTCTGCCATAATTGAGAACTTCAACTGATATGCATCAGTATATAAACATTTAGATGTAATTATACTAAAATGAACTTAGTTTACAAGAGTTGTTTTCAGTTATGTATTTTTTCAGCACTTCAAGTTTTAATTTGCTTTTATATGTATTATATTGAGCTAGTGAGTTGAGTTTGAGAGTCATTACAGTGCAGTGGTTAATAGTGTGAAGTGTGGCAGTATGCGTGGATTCAGATTCAGGCTCTGCCACTTAATAGCTGGTTGAATTTTTAAATTTGTAAAATGGGATAATAGCAGTACCTGCCCCAGGACTCATCAGGAGGACTAAATGCATACATACACACACATGCACTCATACCTAAAGTGCCCAGAGCGGTGCTTGGCTGGCAGTAAGCTCCATATGTCAGTACTAGCTATTGTTATTATTTTGATTCTTATATCAGTTTAGGAGTTTATGTATGTTTGTTTTTGATGGATTTTAATATGCCAAGTTCTTAAACTCTTTTCATGCCAGCAGTACCCTTTTCCTCTTGGTAAACCTTTCTAGTATGTCTCTTACAGGAGGAAGTTCACACTAATGCTGATTTTGGAAATTGGTGTATTACTGAATTAACTCTGTTTTGTCAGTTACTGAAATCTATACAGCATCTGAGGTTTTGACTGATTTGCTACAAGCAAAAGTGATAACTGAAACAGACTTCAAAAAGAAAAGGATTTGTTGTTTTGAGAAGCAAGATAAAATGTTAACTTCAATAAACTATTGTTAAGTATTTCTTGAATAATTTAATATACATGGTACTTAAAATAAAAAATATATTAGCTTAATTAAATTTACTTTTTTTTAAGCCTGAGATACAAAATTGGCAATTTACTGGCTGCCCAAGAGATGAGTAAGAACATTTAGAAAAAATGGAGGGTATGAAAACAAACCCAGAGAGAGTATTCATTTAAATAATGAACATTAGTTAGCATCATTGTATTAAAGTTTTGAAATTCTTTCCCTAGTTGCCTATTGGTATAAGTTTTCCTTAAAGAATTATCAAACAATTATGGCGGGAAAACCTGAGAAATTTCCTTACAACTTTATACATTCTGATCATGTGATTAAAAGAGTCAGTGAAACAGTTGTAACCATTATAATATGACCATAATTTTTTCCAAGTGAATATGGACATTATTATCCATCTCTAAAGGCTCATCAGAACTTTCCTCAAAGTTTTATTGTAGTCAGTTAGCAGTCTATAAAAGGAAAGCCAGAGCTCTCAATGGGACTGCTGGTAAGACAGGAAGAAATTAAAAAATTACTCTCTAAATACTTTTTCTGCCTCCTTTGTGAATCCAGGAACTCTGATCTGTGAACATTATTTATGCACGAATGTTTTAAAGTCGTAATTTCTCCACTTTCTTGCCAATTATGCTCTTTCTAGTCTAAGTTTGTACTATTCTCTGTCAATATCTCTGGCCTTTTACACGTTAGTTGATGCCAGTGTCATCTGTATTGGATTATAAGTTCCTTGAGGGCAGTGTCTCTTTTGACTTGGGTTCTAAACACTCTTTGATGGTGATCATGATGACGAAGTGGTTTACTCCTTTGATTTGAAATATATCCTCGACTTCTGGTTAGCATATTATGAGGATTAATAATATGGCAATTGTTTCTCAGTATTCATTTACTTTTAATTCACCTGTGACTTATCAAAATTAAAGAATAGCTATTATTTGTTGACCATTTTCCAGGTACCAGAGTGGTTTAAGCACTTTACATTTATTATTTTATCTAATTCTCACCACAACTCACTGAAATTGGTATTATTCTTATTATTATTCTCATTTTACAGATGGGATAACTCAGGTTTAAAGAGGTTAAGTAACTTGCCTATTGTTGTACAAGTAGAAATATTACAAGCAAGAAACCCAGGTCTGTCTGACTTCAAAGACATTGCTTTCAACCACTCTATATTAATTTCAACCACTCTATATTAATTTCTTTGAGTCCACATAGACATTTACATTTGATTCTTTTATGTCGCCGAAGTCTATATGTTAAAAAGTTTTTTTCTTAACACCACGCTTACTGAGTGTTACCATGATTGTAATAGCATAACCTTGACAACATGAGGTTTTGACTGATTTTTCTTCATTTATTAGGGGAAAAAATTCTAAAATTTTCTCAAATACCTATTTCATTTATCTAGCATTGTAAAACCTGTTATTTTAATTTTTAATGCCATTTAGAATTAAAATAACAGGTTTTACAATGCTAGATAATTGACAGTTGCTGTCAGTGTTGATGCATTTTGTAATTTCATGATAATTCTTCTGTAGATATGTCTTGCTCTTTCTGATGTTATATTCACTAGTTTTTGATAAATAGACTATATTGTGTGGGGTTTTTTTTCATTGAGAGAATGATGGAGTTAAAAATAATCACAATAATAATTTTAAAAGAACACGCTGACATTTAGATCTAAAGACATTCGCCTCTAGGCTATAAAGTCTTAAAAGTAGGTCACACTTTGGATTTGAACTCTAAGCAGATACTTGCCCTCTGTATTTGCTTACCTTTTGATCTTAAAGCAGCACTTATTCTTGACTTCAGTAAATTTTAAATTGTCCTTCCAAATTTGGAAATACTGTATGAAATGAAAAATCACTAGTCATTTAAAGGACAAAATAAAAGAAACAAATTTGACACTTTTCTGTTCTGTCTTCTTGAAGAACTGGAACATTTCTTCTATCAGTGATTTAAGCTAGAAATACGTGATAGTTAAAAAATACAGACGTTCATGCTCACTTGAATAGAATTGAGGTCTAGGGTAGCATCCTTAAAATTCTCTAAGGGGCTATTTTCATTAACCAGAGGACAGTAGAAAAAGAGGATATTTGTAGGCTATAGCCTGCCTCGCTGAGTTAGCATACTTGCCAATTCACTTGCTTCCCAGTACTCTGCATTACAAGAAAACTGCTGTTGGCCTTTGGAACTATTTTTCCTCAGTTTTGTCGCCACAACAAACCACTGAAGAACTTGACCTTTAACCTTTTCTCTTTCTTTCCTTGATTCATAGTATACTTTCTTATACTTAGAGTTTCTCTTCCAGTCTCTCCTGCCTAGTTCCAGTAAGTATATATAAGTACTAACAATTAAATTCACAAACTTATCTTAGAAAAAGTGCTACATACCTCACTGCTGAATATCACTATGGTCACCTTCCAAATACTCCCCTTGGGAAACTATGTACCGATACCAGTGCCTAGTTTATCTGTCAAAGCATTTCTGGAACTCTTTTCCGAAATGTTCATCCGAGTTGTTGTCATATTACCCTTGATGTCCGGAACGTCATCAAAATGTCTTCTTTCCAATATTTCCTTTATCTTTGGGTAAAGAAAAAACTCACTGGAGGCCAGATCAGGTGAGTAGAGAGAGTGTTCCAATATAGTTATTTGTTTACTGGCTAAAAACTCCCTCATGGACAGTGTTGTGTGAGCCGGTGCATTGTCGTGATACAAGAGCACCTTCAGGACTATTTTTGCACACACCTTTCTCATGCCAAGATTTTTATTTAAGATTTTCCTAACTTTCTCTATCAATGTTTATTTGGTCTGCTATCCTTCTCACAGTCAGCCAACGATTCTGATGGACAATTTGTTGAATTTTTGCAATGTTTTTGTCAGTTCTGCTCATTACTGGCATCCTGACCTCTCTTCATCAGTGACACTTTCTCTCCCCTCAGAAAAATGTTTAATCCATTTATACACTGCCATTTTCTTCCTTGCATTATTCTCATAAACTTGGACTAACATCCCTGATTTCACTTCCACTTTTGTCAAGTGTAACAAGAAATTTAATATTTGTTCACTGTTCTCATTTAAGCTCTGACATTCTCAGTATGGCACACAAAAATATGCAATGGCAATAATGAATGCTGCTCAGCAAGACACCACTGCATGTTGACACAAACACAGCTGTGAGACACTGATATATCAAGGTTATGAAACCTTACCAAGTTGTTTGTAGTGTACTGTCAACATAAGCACATGGTGGCAAGTTCATGAACTTAATTGTCAGGCCTCATACATCAGGCCCATTTCTCTGCTATAGGTACTGATAGAAGAAACACTGATTTTTGCAAACTGATTATTGTTGTTCTGTAGTGGCATAAACTATTTTGTGTGTAAACTATTTTAGAAAGAGCTATTCTGTGGCCAGAGAGGGTTGATGAGGTTGGGGTTATAATTAAAGGTTGTTTTAAAAGTTTTAGTTCTGGTAACTTTCAATATAGTATTTGATTTAAATATCCTGCAGGGATTTTGAAAGGCTGATTGCTCAAAGTAGGGTTCCACTTTACTTAGAGTGGATATCCCTTTATTAGTACAAACGTCCTACAATTATGCAAATGTTTACAAGTATTCATTTCAAGATCAACTAAATAGTGATGATTCATTACACATTTTAACTCTTAGACCTCTCTTACCACCTCCTCTACATACCCCCAAGTATTTTCCTGTCTGCTTTTCTGCTTCTCTCTGTAGTAATTCTAATTTTTCCTTACAACTGTTTAGTAGAGTTAGTTCTTCCTTTCCTTTCTCCCTCCATCTCATTATAGTTGTATTTACTGAAAACAGTAGTTAATTAAATTTTTTAAGTTTAGAAAATAAGAATCATATTCTTATTATTTACATTTGACATTTATATTTGACATCTTGATCTCTGTTACCATGATTTAAAATAGGAGACAGTTGAAAATGAGCATATAGATTACAATTTTATGTCCAGATTTTTAAGGGGTCCCATTTAAATGGTCTGAAAAAGAATACTTCCAGCATGCAACTGTCCAGGTAAGACACATACCAGGTGTTCATGACAACCAAGAAATGGTGAAGTGTAATTAGAATAAGAAGAGAACCACCTGTAGGAGGCACAATGCCTAGAAATAAAACAGCATTTTATACTGAGTCATAAAGTACAAAAAGTGAGAAGGTTGTCTGCTTTGTCCTGCTTATGTAAGAAATACAAAGAAAGTCATAGAGTGGCATAGGAAAAAGCAATATTCACCCTGAAGATGTTCTTATGTCTTCAGGATTTCAACAGTTCGTTTTTTTACTGCCAGCTTTAATTAATTTCCTCAGCTGTTCATAAATAGAGAAAATGATACATCAACAGTTCAAATAATATTTATTGCATAAATACTATTGCCAGCTCTGCTGTCGTCATAAGATTATGATCCAGTTGAAACTATGAAAACAGTTTAAAACTGACCAGAATTGTGCCTATGCATTTTTTGTTTGCTTGGTGAGTAATAAGTGGATGTTTTCTTAAAGAGAATGAAATTTTGTTTGCTAATTATTAGTAAAACTAAAAGTATTTTGAACTTTGAATGACAGGTCTTACTTCTACCAAATACAGGCATTCCGTGGAGATGTCATAGGTTCAGTTCCAGACCACTGTGGTAATGTGAGCCACACAGATTTTTTTGGTTTCTCAATACATATGAAAGTTATGTTTATGCTATATTATAGTCTATTAGGTGTGTTGGTATTACATCTAAAAAGTGTCTACCTTAATTTAAAAATACTTCATCACTGAAAAATGCTATCGATCATCTGAGTCTTCATCTTTTTGCTGGTTGAAGGTCCTGCCTCAGTATTGATGACTGCTCACTGACCAGGGTAGTGGTTGCTGAAGGTTCAGGTGGCTGTGTCAGTTTCTTTAAAAAATGACTACAATGAAGTTTGCCACATTGATTGATTCTTCCTTTCATGAGAAATTTCTCTGTAACGTGATGCTATTTGATAACATTTTCCCCAGAGTAGAATTTCTTTCAAAATTGGTGTCAGTCCTCCCAAAACCTGCTGCTGCTTTATTAAATAAGTTTATGTAATGTTCTAAATCCTTTGCTGTCATTTCAACAATGTTCATAGCCTCTTCACCAGGAGTAAATTCTATCTCAAGAAATTGGTTTCTTTGCCCTTCCATTAAATTTTTTTCATCAGATTGCAACAATTCAGTCACACCTTCAGGCTCCATTTCTAATTCTAGTTCTCTTGCCATTTCCACCACATCTGTAGTGACTTCAAGACTTCACGAAGTCTTGAATCCCACAAGTTATCCATCAGGGCCAGAAGCCTATCTCAGCTTTCAACATGCCTTTCTCACTATACATAATCATTTCTAGCTTTTGATTTAAATCTAGAGATACATGACTGTTCCTTTCACTCCTAATTTCAGTATGGTTGTGTCTCGTGGAATCCTGAGAGGAAGAAGAGAGATGGGGGAATGGCTGGTCCGTGGAGCAGTAAGAACACATACATCATTTATGAATTAAGTTTGCTGTCTTCTGTGGGTACAGTTCGTGATACCCCAAAACAATTTCAAGAATAACATAAAAAATCACTGATTACAGATCACCATAACAGATATAATAATAATAATGAAAATGTTTGAAATATTGTGACAATTCCCAAAATGTGACAGAAGGACATGAAGGGAGTACCTGCTATTGGAAAAATGGCATCGATAGACTTGCTTGTCGCAGGTTTGCCACAAACCTTCAATTTGTAAAAAACGCAGTATCTGTGAAATACAGTAAACAACACAATAAAATAAGGTTTGCACATATAGTATTAAAGGTAAATCATTGTTTTTCAGTAAATGAACATTATGGTTTCCAAAAATTGTCAGACTTCAATCTTTATGACTTTCTTTGGCATTTTGGGAAATACTTTTTAGATTTTCTAAAATGTTTTTACCTGTACCCGAATGAAAAGAAAAAAATAAGAAACAATTTATTTTTCAATATTTCATATAAAAAGGCTAGAGCTTTGTTTCAGTGGGTACTGTTACTTAACAGTTTCAGAAAAGGTAGTGAAATAGGTGGGGATTTTTTCAGCCATGTTTTATATAATATGCGATGCTTATGATTCTGTATTAACTGTCACCAGATACAACCAGTGAAAGACTGCCTGCCCAAACTTTGTGAAATTACTCATGAGATCTTAAACCAGAATTGATGTTTCCTCTTCTAGGTAGCTTCTAATTTATAAAAACTCTGCTTTTTGATAATCTGTTGTTATTTCCAGCCTTACTAAGCCATGCCGCATGTTAAAATGAATTTAGAAACAACCTAAGATTTATTTATTAAAAATTACTAATCAGTAGAATAAATGCAATGTCTTTATTTTGCATTGTGCCTGTGACACTTGAACCCATTTTGTCATTTTTTTCTAGTTCACACTTTTCTAAATCAACCATGGTATCCAAATATCCATATGTTCATTTTGTGTTAATACTTTTCTCATGAAAGAATGTTATATTTTAGCTATGGATATTCAGAAAGTTTCAGGAACATGCCCTAGTGAAATTTGGTTCTACTTGGTGTTTTG
>CAUYQG010195320.1:0-16552 GCA_963574415.1 Tarsius wallacei
TGGGAAGTTCTGTGTTACAGAACCACAGCTAGCAGGGCAGCTGAGACTTCACTGCTAAGATTAGACTTGCTAAACATAACATGCTCACCAATATGACTGCTTTTCTTTTTCTTTTTATTTTATTTTATTTTATTTTATTTTATTTTGAGTTGGAGTCTCACTCTGTCACCCAGACTGGAGTGCAGTGGCATGCTCCCAGCCACCGCAGCCTCGACCTGCTGGGCTCCGGTGATCCTTCCGCCTCAGCCTTCCTAGTAGCTGGAACTACAGGTGCGCGCTACCACGCCCGGCTAATTTTTTTTTTGATTTGTTGTAGAGATGAGGTCTCGCCAAGTTGCCCCGGGGGGTCTCGAACCCGCGGGCTCAGGCAATCCACTCACCTCGGCCTCCCAAAGTGCAGGATTACAGGCTGAGCCACCAAGCCCGGCTTTGCTTTTCTTTTTATTAAAGATAGCAATCAAATCCCAATTATCAAAAGTTATTAAAACACAAAAATCTTAAGCAAAAAGAAGAAAAGTCACTTCGAAGTTTGAACATGTTGGCTAAATAGTGATTAAGAGACCAGGAACAGGAAAAGAGAACAGGATTCTTTTCCAGTTCTTACATTCTATGCCTGAGTCTTTGAGTGCTCTCTTTTGTAAAGTATGGGAATCATTTTATTTGACTCGTTTTTCATATCATTAAAACTCCCTGATGCTTATTTCACTGAATCTAAGAAAACATTCATCTTAGATGTACCATGACTGGATAGATCACTAAGAAATAATTCTGCCAATAAAAAAATACAGCCCAGTGCTTTCTTATCATCTAGGAGAATTTCAAGCTTATAAAAGGAGCCCTTAACAACTCACCTAGACTTCATTTCTATATATCATTCAGGGTATCCATAAACAAGAAAAATATATTTTTATTAGTCATCCTATCACTACTTCATATTCTGCATCTGACACTTATCATACCATGACTGTTCCATGATAGCTCTCTTTTTCCACTTCATATGATGCCTTGGTACATCATTAATATAATGCAGCTTTTTAAAAAACTAATGAGCTACTGCCTCTAGAATTTTCTTCCAGTCCCCTAATATGCTGAGTTTGAATGTTCCTGTCCCCAAATGACCACTATATTGCAGTACCAGTGGCCTATTATGATTACAAGATGTATCTTGAGTGCACAAAAGTACAGACTTAAATATGGCTTAGAGCTGACGAAATGTGGAAATTTCAATTAATATTACCATGCTCTCAGGGAAGCAATGCCCCTGAGTTTCAGAAGAATGCCCTTCCTTAATATTACAAAGCCCACTCATGAGATTCAAATTTCTTCTTCTTGGAGTGTCCTTTTGAGTTTTTGCACGGAAGCACATCATACCTTGAACTTCTGAGTTACCCTTATTAACTGCTGCCACTGAAACAGGTATAGCCACAGGTGATTCTAATCAACTTTGGAAGAGGATGGGGCTTAGCAAATCAAGTCCTTTAATGGTATTGGATTTATTTTTATATGCCATGTAGTATTTACATGCCAAGCTCGCTTCCAACACTACAAACTGAGCATTGTCCTACATTGTCATAAAACCACTCCATTTAGCTGGCTTCTAACAGAACCCCTGGCTGAGAATCTTGCTGAATGGAGTGAAAATCCAGGCTCTAAGACTTTTTTTCATTTAAATGAGTTCAACAAGCACTTTGTCTATATGTCCAGTACTCTCTTTTTTAATTTTTTAAGTTGACAAATAAAAATTGTACATATTAGTGTACAACAACTTTTTGATATGTGCATACATTGTAGAATAACTACATCAAACCAAGGAAGATATTCTTTACCTCACATACTTTTGTGGTGAGAACATTTAAAATCTACTCTTAGCAATTTTCAAGTATACGATACAATGTTATTATCACCATGTCTCATATTAGATCTCATGTCACAATAGTTGAGATATGAAAACCACCTAAATGCCCACCCATGGATGAATGAATCAAAATAATATGGTATATATACACAGTGGAATACTGTCCAGCCTAAAAAAAAAAGAAAAGGAAAGAAAGAAATCCTGTCATTTGCAACCTGGAAGACGTTATGCTAACAAGTTGGGATTATCGCATGACCTCACTTACGTGTGGAATCCAGCATTCTTTTAAATCTGGGTTTCTCGACAGTGAGGATTTCAGATCGTTATAGCAAAAGCAGGCAGTCCTCTCTTGAAAACACTGATGCTTTGAGGAAACGAGGCTTGGACACAAAAGAATGAAGGACAAATGGAAGATAAAGGTAAACTTCAAATCTTTCATCAAAGTCAAGAAGTACCACAAATGCCAAGCAGTAAATACTGTGAGTAGCTGTGTTCTAGCATTGGCTAGAGTCATCAGGAGACCTTTTATGGTGAACATGGATGTAAGGTTTGTTCCTGAGGGATGCATGGAATTCAGTTATACAAAAGAATAGTTCGCAGTAAACATGAGCAAAATTACAGCAATAGGGATACAGAACAGGCATGTAAAGATGAACTTTGGCAGACTATGTGCAGACGACCAAGTTCACGCATAAGCAACACAAGAACAAAGGTTCACATGGACATTACTTCACAACCAGAAGAATCTTTACTATTCTGTCCAGAGGATTTGGCAAGACTATGGACCAGACATCTAAAAATAAGTGTCATGGAAACACTTCTCTATCTTCCAAATATGTGTGAGGCAAAACCAACACTAGGTCAAATAATAAAGCACAACTATATTCTATACAACCAGATACAATTACTTTTAATTGTATATATCTGAGCATACTTACCTACACCCATTAGTGCCTGGCCTTGTGGCTTTCATGATCCAGTTAATTGTCGATAAAAACCTACGTTAGGCCTTTAACAGGGGACAGAAGGATCAAAAATTGTATTATCCAGATAAATAAACCTGAATGTCTCAATGTCAGGCATCTCTTAGTACTGGATAAAGTCACATTTCTGTTGAATATTCCCAATATGATATCATTAGTATAATAGTTCTCAACTGGAAGGAATTTTGCAACACAGGGTACATTTGGGAATGTCTGGAGATAATTTGGTTGTCACAATTGGGGTGAGGATTTCTACTAGAATCTGGTGTGTATCAAGGCCAAGGTTGTTCCTAAATATCTTACAGTGTGACAGCCCTCCACAAAAAAGAATGATCTGTCTCACAGTTTCAGTGGTGCCAAGGTTGAGACACTCTGCTTAACCTTACCAGATTACATGATTTAAAAAAAAAAAAAAACACTAAAAATAATGCAACCTCATTTCCTTTCCTTACCCTAGACATTTTAAGAAATTTCCAAGAAGTTGCCTCAAAATTTTTTCCCTGTTGAGTACTTTTCAGTTCAAATAATAAGCCCAGAAGTGCTGATGGCCACCAGAAGCAACAGCCTTTGGGGGAAACATGGCCTTGCTGACAACTTGATTTGGACCCAGTGATACTAATTTTGAGCCTCTGGTCTCTAGAATTGAGAGAGAACACATCCCTGTTGTTCTAAGTCACCAAGTCCATAGTAACTTGCTACAGCAGCCATGGGAAACTAAAACGGTTACCAACAGCTGCCACATATGTAGGTGCAACTTCCTCTGAGTCTGGAAGAAATGAAGATCTCTTATCACACATCAGTAATCCCCTTCCTTCCACAAACAAAAACAAGAGAAGAAAATCTTTCCCAGGAGCCTCCAGTAAGTTTTCTCGTGGATCTTCACGGCCAGAATAATGTCACGTGCCCAAAGCTAAATCAATCACAAGAAGAGGAAAACAAGATCTTCGTGATCCGCTCAAATCAATCACGGTGCGGCTTCTAGTTCTCTGGTCAGAACAAGAGTGTGGACCAAGGGTCTGAGAGCTGTCAGGCAGGCACCCAACGGCCTCAGCCTCTTCACCCTGCGCCGTTTGGCCACGTCTGCCGTGGCAGGGCCGTGACTGCTCACAGGAGCCAGCTGTTCTGGAAGATGCTGCCTGCCCCCGCCACCAGTTGGGGCTCTGCAATCTATCGCCACTCTGTTTCCAGCTCCTCCGTCCCAAACACAGAAAAGCCCTTTCCTTTCACGCAAGGGAGGAGACCTGGTGTTTGAGGTCACAGTGGAGAAATAAAGCTACCTTTATTATGGGGAAGCTGCGATTTGAGATGAGGTTAATTTATCACCAGAAGAGAGATGAGCGGGAAATAAGATCAATACCTTCTTTGGATCACTCTCACTTACATGAGTTTCCTACGGATCTGGATTTTCACTGAGATTATTTTTGTGGCAGCCGCGGCAGCCCCATCTACATCAGACTAACTTGGATTGTTTCCAAAGACGTTTGTACCCAGCAGAGTTTAAGATTACATCTTCATCATTCCTGTGCAAGTTCTCACCCTCAGCAGCGACAAGGCGATAATAAAAGCCTCGTGTGGAATGTTCTTATTTCTCTACTTTGGTCCTGGAGCGGGGGCAGCCAGGTCGAGGCCGGCGGTCGGCCCCAGCGTAACTCTCCTCCCCTGCGCTGTCTTCCCCTGCCGCGCTCTGAGGGCACCTGGACTAGAGGGGCTAGCAGAATAAAGTATTGAAAGGTAGCATGACTATTACATTGCACTGGTGATCTGCATGTCTGGCGTTACCAGGACTCAGCTGCTATGAAGTGGTGAGAAGAGAAAAGACATTTGTCTACGAGGTGATGGATTATAGACAGGAGACGGAGACCCTGACAACATCTGTAGCAGACCAATTTATCAATGTCCCCCATGACAGGACAGGAGCCTGATGCGTGTTAAAGTCATCTTGTAAGTAGACCGCCTGAGCTTAGAAATATCTTTCCAGCATCACTATGATAATTAATGACTCCTGGCAGGTTTATCATTTTCTCATACCATGAACATATTCCGGGCACCTTCTATGTTCAAGGTGCTGTGCCAGGCGGTAGGCTGTGGACAGTCTCCTGGCAGGGCCTGGAACCCTCTAGGAGTTCACAGTCCACTGCAGGGCTTTTGCAATTTTTATTTTTAGGTTCACGCTAGCAAAACGCTCCCATAGCAGAGTCCCTATCCCCAAGAAGATTCCGCCAAGGCATAATTTCAGTCATTTGTTTTAGAAAAACAATAGGGATCCTAAATGTTTAAAAACATTTTCGCCAGACTTCCCCCTCCCTACCCCTGCAGGGATTCCGATCAACACTCACCGGGTGAGCTGGGCATGCTTCGCCAGAATCTATGGTGCAAATGAGTGCATTACAACTGCAGCACAATGAGGTGATCTTCCCCAGGTCGCCACACTCCTCGTTCTCTGAGCTGAGCACTCTCTCCAGGTGGTCACGGAGAATACATTGTGCCGCTGTGGACTCCCACACGGCACACTCCCCGTCGTGCTTACTGCCAAGCACCGGGCTTCCTAATCATTTCGTGTTCAGACAGAGATCCAGGAAGTCCAAACCCAGCCAGAACCGCTCAGCGGAAGCAGCTCTAACAGGTGCTGTCAGTAAGGTCGTGGAGACCCTTCCTTTGCTGTCATGCTGGAAAAGCATGTGTTCTAGTAGAAAGAAAATGCTCTGGTGAGACAGGCCTGGGGGTCTCATTCTGGATCTGTCACTGGCTGGGTGTTCTCAGACACGTGAATGTGGGAGCTTCGCTTTCATCTTCTGACTTCTTGATAAAACAGAAATTTGGCCGGGTGCAGTGGCTCACACCTATAATCCCAGCACTTTGGGAGGCTGAGGTGAGAGGATCGCCTGAGCCCACGGGTTTGAGACCAGCCTGGGCAACTTGGCGAGACCTCATCTCTACAATAAATAAATAAAAATTAGCCGGGCACAGTGGCACGTACCTGTAATTCCAGTTACTTGGAAGGCTGAGGCGGAAGGATCCCCGGAGTCCAGCAAGTTGAGGCTGCGGCGGCCAGGAGCGTGCCACTGCACTCCAGTCTGGGCGACAGAGTGAGACTCAAAACTCAAAAATAAATAAATAAATGAACAACATTTTAAAAAATAGAAATTTTCCCTATCATACTCTCTACCACTGAACCTACTAGCCAAGGGCCATCAGCAGTTCTGTCACTGCTAACGTCAAGTAGAAAGTGTGACACATCACTAAAGACGATTTGTGTACGGTGATCTTCTTGACTGGAGTCACTTCCCCAGTGGTTAACATCACCCACTCCCATGAAGTCTAGAGACCTGGAACTTAGTTCTGCGTGCTCTCCACTATAACATGTTGGACATCTCTTTGTGTTTAGCTGCTTAAATACCAGAAGAGAATACACATTCTGGCTCCTCCTTTTTTCTATATCATCAGGGCTGATTCAACATGTCACAGAATGTGACCTGACATTGTCGAACTCCATAAATTCTGCAAAATCCTTTTACATGTGACTCTGGTTCTCCAATGATTGTGGCCTGCAGAAGCACCCGGAGGGCATGTACAATCAGAGACCAGAGTCTCTGATTCAGTAGGTAAGGATGAGGCCTGAAAACTTGTATTTTCAACAGTTTCCCCGGAGAGGCTGATACTGCTGGTCTGAGGACCACACGTTGAGAATCCCTGACATGCATCGCCTCAAGACTATATTAAAGAAGCAGGTAGCCACCTAGCAGCAGTTGCATGTGCTGTGAAAGACACTGCTCCCCACATATCCTTTCCGTTGCTTGTGTTCTTTGACCGAAGTCACTTGTTCGGGTTTAAACAGCGAGTGTCCTACTAAAGTGAAACTATGGTGTGATGAATAGCTCCGTGCACATAATGACCGTGGTGATTTTATCTTAGGCTTTTTTTTTTTTTTCATTTAAATTTGCTCAGGGATGAGCAAACCTTTTCTTAGAGAGCTGGAGAGTAGTATGTTTGGGTCTAGATGGAGTGTCTATGTTGCAACTTCTTCACTCTGCCTTTGTGGAACAAGAAAGTCATACACGTCGGGGAAAGGAACGGATTTGGCCGCATTCCAATAGAATTTTAGTTTCACAAGCCACAGTTTGCTAGCCTCTGCATCAACTTGGTCACCCTTGGAGGAACCCTGGGAAAGACACAGAAAGGGGGGCTGAATTCTTTCTTTAGGTAGGATGGGCTTAAGTGGGACCCTAAAGCTGTGGAGGTCATCCTTGGACTGCTTTTAAGGATGAGAACAAATTCCTCAGAGAGGGGATGTGAGGGGTTGGGTGGGTCTGAAAAAACAAAATCATTTTCCAAGTGACTTAACTTTAGTGACCCTTGAGCTCACAGCTTCCTTAATGAAACCCTACAGTTCCGCTTCAGGTCTATCAGGTAAAAGTCAAAAGCTAAAGGAAGCCTTAGGCCCAGGTGCAATGCGTAGCCCCAGGCGGTGGGTGGAGGGATCACTACAGATGTGAGAACTCAACCTCATGGCCCACCCACCAGGGCAGCAGAAGAAAGATTAGCCTGAAGCAAAGCAATTAGCAATACTCTGGAATCACTCTACTCCAAGGCTTACTAGCACTTGCTAGCACAACAGATAAGAAACTAAGCAGAACAAATACCTCTTTGAAATACTGAAGAGCCCTCCAGGATGTCTTATTCTGAGAGATAAAGAAACAAAAGAAAGGAATTATTTGAGAACAGAAGGCTGCTAGAGAATCATCACAGACTTTTTGGTAAAGGGATTCCAGCTTCCATAACAGCACAGAGCGAGGGAACTCAGGAAGGACCACCACCGGGCTGAGCCTTCAGCACAAGAATAAGTTTCCCTTTCAGTGAAGAAAGTTCACCACTGCTGAGGAAAGCTAAGATGGTCAGGAGCCCGACTTTCAAAGGTCTCATCAGAGCTTTCCCTGGGTTGGAGGTCCAGAGACCTGAAGAATTCTGGTGAAAAAGTGATCACAGAGAATATTGTCAACTAAGGTCCCTCGGCTCTGTGTGTTAGAGGCCAGATTCACCCTGGAGACCCCCAAAGGCTTCATCTCAGCCACCATTCCACCTTGCCTAGGGACAGGGGCACACATTTTAATATTTAATACAATGTTCTAGCTTCATTTTAGATTTCCAATTTTAACTCAGTTAATTGACCTGAAGAGAATTCTAATATTTCTAATATAATCTAAACTGCCATTTATGGAGTACACCATAGAGAGAATCTCAATTTTCTTTCATATTAGTATTTGCCCACTGAATATTTATTAGAAATGAGAATTTATTTTTCTCCTTTCTCAATTAGAAAAAGCTCAGAATGCTGCTGTGAAAAATTTAGATAGGCATTTGTGTTGCCAAAATGCTCTCTCCCTGCCAAAATTTTAGATGGATATTAATCTAAAACCAAAAACAAATCCTTGATACTCTAATGTTTGGGTTATTAGAATAGAAAAATATACCTTTGATGCATATGGCATTCTAATTGGGGTTTTGGGGGTGAGTCGCTCAGGTAGGAACTCAGAGACCTGAACAGGGAGTTTGGAAAAAAGATATATTCTCTAGTTTGCTCTCTTACTCTCTCGTATCTTAAAGCGACCCACATTGTAGAAGAGCCTAAATGTATTGCACCACTTTCTTTAGGTGTTTAGAGTAAATTATCTGGGTTCTAAACACAAATGAAATTAATAACGACTTTATTCCCTCGACTATATGCTTCCTTTAAAGAATTGCATATGATATATAAAATTATATCATATACAATTTATTTATAGACACAAATTTGGGAACATGGTATACTCTCCAAGTATATTATGTACACCTACTAATTTAAAATCATTACAGCATTATTTGAAACAAGCAGATTGAGTAGGGAAAAGAAAAAATGCGTAGTGACCCATTTTTATATCATATTCTCCTCTTTAGTCTGGAATAATAGCATTAATAAAGTGACATTTGCACCCTACATTAGATACATAACAAGGCCCTTGAAACTTGATAAAGAAGAAAAAAATACAAGTTTTTTTTTAAGTTACTATGTGTAAAAAAGCCCAGTGATGGTTTAACACAGAAAAGGTGGCAATTGGAGGAAGAATAATTTAAATGTTCCCCAACTTGTCAGGATTCAAAGACTGTGGAAAATTAAGAAAAATAATTTCCATATACCAAAGGGTCAACTTTAGATGAGTTGATAACACAATTGGGGCCACACCGCAAAATCTCCATATTAGCAATCAAATTTCAAAATATTAGACTAGAGATTATTTGTGTCTGAGTCATAGCAAGCAAGTTATTGCTGGGGAAGGAAGGAATGATCTAAAATGTACATTGCTGATCAAAATATGCCCATTATTTTCTATGTATTACTTTGTTTGGTTCAGAAAATAAATACACAAGTCAAATGAAGAGAAAGTCTTGACAGCAGTTCCTAGAAAAAGTGACCTGGAAATTTTGTCTATGTCTGACTTTATATGAACCAAACTGACCTTTTCTCCTTAAGGCAGATGTCATTTCATGCAGTGGCAACAGAAATACAGTCTCATAGTCTCCAGTTTTAGAGGGGCAATGGCTGTTATCTACCCCAATCCCCTCCCCGACACACACCTCACCTCTCAAAACCCACCTCCTCACTCTTCCCAGGAATCAGGCTACATCTAAACTATTCGGCTTAGTTAGATGCATATTTTAGTAACTAGAACAAGTCTGTAGGAATGACTAGAAAATTTAGTGTTCATCTTAGGGAAAAAAACAGTGGGGCAAGATGAACATCTTTAAATATCTGCAAAACTGCACTGTGGACAAAGAGGTCCATTTTCTCAGATGGTGCAGAGGGTGTAGAATGAAGACTGGCATGAAAACAACTTTGCTTAATAAATAATTAATGACTGGAGTTACCTAATTGTTAGGTGGAAGCCATGGGTAAAAAGGCAAAGAATTGCACAGAGTTGGCAGAAAGAGTTGATTATTTACTTTCCTTAGACAGAAAGGGACCAGACACCCAAAGGCAAGCATGGCCCTAAATGTAATGGGTAGGATCTTTTTAAGGGCTATTCCAGGAAGGTTAAAAAAAAAAAAATCTCTTGTTGCTAGCATTCTTGTGTAGTGGTCACAAAAGAGCTGACATTACAGTAATTGTCTGTTTCTTGTATTTCCAGAGCTCAAGGTGGTGGGTCATGAGTGGTCAGTTACAGGAACAACGGTTTAAGGCTGGTAGCTGGAAGACAAATTATTGGGCAAGATATAAATTTTAACTTTCTGATACTTGAAGACAATAGTGTTTGCCCAGGGCCTAGAAACCGGTTACGTCCCTAGTTAATGATCATTGGACTGTTTTCAGCACAGGTCCAAGTACATGGGTTGAAGTCTGGCCTGCTTAAGATGGCCAAGGTGACTCTATCTTGGTTCTGCTTTTTCTCTAATCATGAAATAGACCATTTTGTGTAATGTAGCGAACACGGTTTCGCCAGAAATATTCCAAGTAATAGGATAACCGCTAGTCATTGATGTTACAGAAAGATCAAAATGTAGATTCTTAGGACTCAGGAAAGTTCATTAATGTTCGGCTTTACTTTTTACTCTTGGGTTCTCTCTACGTATGCTCTTCCATGTAGTCATTCAGCTTATGACAGTACAAGTCCGCTGACCATAAAGACAACCCTGTGGGAGGAAGATGGGCCACACGTGTTTCTCACGGCGAGGTTGCAGGCCATCTGTATCAGATCACATGGCTCACTTAAGAAAGACTACCACTTTCCCTCACCGACTCCTGTACCCAAATGTCTGTACGGCCCCAGTCACCTCCGTCTTCAACAAACTCCTCAGATTATTGCAGTGCACATTAAAGTTTGAAGCCCGTCGAAGTCGAAGAACATAAAGGTTTGTCTGATGCTAAGAGACTTTGGTAAAGAACAGCGAGACAGATTCTTAACTTTCCCAAGAGAATTAGTTCAATGCTTTAAGGATGTTTTAAGTGAATAGACATTTGCAAGCTTTGGGGCTGTAATAACCTAATATGTAAGGTACTTCTTCCTATAAAATAGTCTATGGATATTTCTCTAATGCCAGTTCTTTTGACATGATTTCCATGGATGGCAACAAACTGAGATACCGTCCCACCCTATATGGACACATTCCCAAACAAAAAACACCCAACATCATTAATATAGGCAAGTGCAAATTTGCTTTCTTAGACTTTAAAGCAGAAGTTTAAAACTGGAATTATCAAACTTGAATTTCGTCTAGGTTTTGGGGAAGGTGCCTGGTAGGATCCAACTCATCCTGACTGAGAATCTGAGCCCGTGATCTCCTTCATCCTTACCTCTCTTTTCCTTCTGCCATACATCTTTTGCACAAAGTGACTTGAAAGGGTTGAGAAACCACAAATCACACTGCAGGAATGTTAAAGTTTCCTTGCACAATCATATGTGGGACTGTGGGGTTTAAATGCTAAGGGGTAAGTCAAGTTTACAAGTATTTACAGAGTACCCACTTTACCTCGGGCACTATACTTCCAGAGGTTAAAAAAAAAAAAAAAAAGGAAATCATTGAACCAACTTTTAGAGGAAAAATGATACTTGATACTTATTCCTAGAATTCTCACCCTTGAGAAACCTTCTTACCCAGCAGAAAGAGGTGATTTTTATACCTTTAAATCTTCCTTACAAAGGATATCTTCTCAAGTTTCTGTCCCTTGTCCTTCACCGAGAAAATAAACATCTAATATTCAGTTGCCCCAGAAGAGCAGTTCTCATCTGCAAAATGGCCTCCTCCCTTCATTAACAATGGGCTTCAAACATGTGGATTATCACCAGGATTTACTGGTAACTGCTGTTGGAGCCGGGCCTAGTCTGTTACCCAAGACAAGTCAATCTATGATATTGCTGAAGGACTTTACAATTTGAGCCAAGAAATATACTTACAATCTCACTGTGGAGGTAAAGGTGGGGAATGCCGGGCATCAGAGCCCCTGATTCTCCTGTTTCCGGCTCTGTAGAAGAAGGTAGTCTGCACCAAGGAGGACAACATACCAAGAAGAAGGAAGAGCTGGTGTTATCTAGACCTGCATCCAGCAGCACAGAGGCATGACCTTCCATTTGTCCTTCTAGAGTACGATTAGGCACAGAAAAATCCAGTATACTTCTTTCGACATCTGAGCGAATTTGATCTGGTTTCCCTTTCTTGCAAATAAAAGACTTGCTTTAACCAACAGGACATATAGGCATATCTAATAACTGAAGTCCTATTGTAAACAGATGCATCATTCTCCCCACTCCCCATGCACATGGTTGCCCTTTTCCGAGGGTTGATGGGGAATCCTCTGTAACTATATATTTGATTTTAAATGTAGATCAAAATAAAGAAATTTGGGGAAATACTTTGAAAATAAGAAGGGGCTAAGGACTAATTATCCAGTCAACGTTTTCTGTTGTATCTCACAGATGTCTATCCAAAGCCCTTTGATACAGTAGACTCAGAGAATCCCAATTCTCTCCTCGTCTCTGTGCCCGCGTTAAAAATCCATATCCTATTAAAGATGTTTTTCTTACCAAGGGAAGAGTATATTTAATGTTAACAAAAATAAAACCTAAGGAAATTTACAACAGAAATGGAGCACATTCGTATCTGTCCCAAAACAACACAGTGTGTATTGTGAATAATAGTAGATGAGAGGCGATGGCCCAGAAGAGGCAGGTATAGGAAGTACAAGTGAGGGAGGAAGGAGAAAGAAATTGGAAGACTTTCAGAAAGCAAATTAATGGTTAGAGAATACTTTATAGCTACCTGATGTTTATTGAAACCCTGGAGGCGTATTTAATGCAATGTCTTTCTGACCTGGATTTAAATAAGGACCAAACTAAATTAACAGAATAAAAACCATAGATGGCTTGAAGGCATACAGAAATGGAATGAAGCGTAGACCTAAAGCTAACATTTACAAATAGATGAAGAGAGTTGATGGCTAGAAAATATAAGAATAAAAATCGGCAGATTCAAATATCTTTTTTTTAGTCGCTCATTTGTCTCTTTGTCAGTATTGAACATCTATTGTGCTTCAGAGCCTGGGCCAAAGACTCTGAAGAGAATACAAACATGAATAAGACAGCCCCTGCCTGTAACGACGGCCTCCTGGAATACGAAAGAAGATGTGAACGAAAAAACTCAATACCCAAGACAGTGTGAGTGTCACGAGTGATCTCAGCTTTTCTTAGGATTCGGAGCAGGGAAAAAACATTTACTGCTAAGAAGTTTCATGGTGAAGGTAGAACAGGAATGGGAACTTACAGGACAAGTTCACTTTCAAAGCCACTTACCTGGAAAGAGGAGATCCCCAGGGCATCACATAAAAACTTCCCACATATTCCCAATGGTTTCTTTTCTTTCCTTTTATTTATTTTTAATTTTTGTGATTTTTTTTTAATTTCAAAGATGTGGGGTACAGTGCAGGATTAGGTATACAAGTGGTCATCGTTCGGGTGAAGTTTGGACATCCCTTCGGTCCACAGTTCACCTGGTTTGAGATCAGGTACCTTTATTGATGTTGTGTTCCCTCCCCATTCCCCCTGCTCCCCTGGCAGTATCCCGTTACTGCCAAACCCCTTCTTATAGTATTATGGTGAATGTTCAGGGTCCACTTATGGGTGAGGACATGTGGGATACTCCGTTCTTTGTTTCTGTGGTGGATCACTGAGTACTATAGACTCTAAGTCCATCCAAGATGCTGCGAAGTCCATATGCTTGTCCTTATCTATGGCTGCATGATATTCTTATCCAGGTCAGTTCTGATGGGCAACACCGTTGGTTCCATGTTTTTGCTATTGTGAATAGTGCTTACAATCAACATGCGTGTGCAGGTATCTTTTTTGTAGAATGATTTGAGTTCCTCCAGGTATATTCCCAGTAGGGGGATTGCTGAGTCATATGGAAGGTGAATTTCTAGTTCTTTGAGGGATTGCCACACTGTTTTCCATAGAGGTTGAACTAGTTTGCATTCCCACCAACAGTGTAGGAGTGTTCCCTTTTCTCCGCATCCTCACCAGCATCTGTTGTTTTTTGTTTTACTAATTATGGCCATTCTTACTGGGGTTAGGTGATATCTCAATGTGGTTTTGACTTGCATTTCTCTGCTTATTAGTGAAGCTGAGCACTCTTTCATGTGTCTGTTGGCTGCCCATATATCCTCTTTTGAGAAGTGTCTTTTCATGCCTTTTGCCCACTTTTTAATGGGGCTGTTTGTTTTTTTTTCTTTTGGCACATTTGAGTTCCTTGTAGATCCTGGATATTAGATCTTTGTCAGATACACAGTTGGCATTCTGTGAACTGTCTTCCTGCTCTCTTGAGGGCTTATTTTGCTTTGCAGAAGCTTTTCAGTTTGATGAGGTCCCACTTGTCTATCTTATGTCTTATAGCACGGACACCTGAGGTTTTGATCAGGAGCTGGTTGCCTACTCCGATTTCTGTAAGAGTGTCTCCTGCATTTTCTAAGAACATTCCCAATGGCTTCTAATATTCAGCATGTGTTGTAATTGACTTGTTTCCATTTCTAGCAGAGGTCACAGATGTTTCAGGGTTTTTGCCTGATTTCTTTCCCACTCTCTCTAGGTTCTTCCAAAGATGGGGTTGTTTTAAATGTGCTTTTCAAAAACCACTTTGATGGGAAGGAGGAAAAGCTTAGCTCCGAGAAAAGAGAAATCCCCTCTGCATTTAGTGTCTATACACCAAAGAGGCTCCAATGCTAGACCCAGAACGAATTTCCTGATTAGTTCTTATACGTGTCATATTCGCATGAAAACACCATCCAGATGGCATCCTGGCCCTGAAAAGGCTCAACAACAGAAGAAGTCATTCCACTCTTTAGAAACATCAGAATTCGGGTTGGGTGGCAGGAAGACATCAAGACCTTTGTTGGCCTTACCTCCCACCCCTCATGTTTACCTCCTCTGGGGAGGGACTGAAATAGCTGAAACACAGAATAAAGTCTGAGAGCACCCAGGAAATTACTAAATGCTTTTTAAAAAAATAATAAGTAGCAAAGTCCTTAAAACCAGACAAAATATTTGTAGGAAAATGGATATTTAACATTAGGTTAAAGGTGTGGACACCCCAATACTCTGTCTCTCCACCATCACAAGGCTAAGTCTTTGTAGTGGTGTAAAGAGAAAATAGCCATGGCAGAGTAATATGTGCTTGTGATTTTTAAAAAACGAAACGAGAACAAAAAAAGCATACACACAAATGAAAAGGAATCAAACTGGAAACTTTCTGCTTATATGCAACCCTAGAAGCTTGAAGAGCCTGAAAGGGAAGGGCTTATAAGAGTATAAAAACTCAAGTATTCTCTACCTAGCTAAGTTACTATTTACCTTTCAGGGTAAGACAGAGTTATTCAATGATAAGCAAACACTCAAGAAGTATTTTACCCAAGTGTTCCCCTGAGAAAAATACTTGGGGGGGATAAAAGACTAATGCACCAACAAATGATGTCCACAAACGATCTCAAGATTGAGGAAAGATTAAGAGCGGAGGAAACAATGGTAAAGGGTACATATTTGAAGATATAGATATAATCACACCTAAGGGTGATAGGACAGGCTTTATAGCTGTTAGTATGAGTCTCAGATACATCTAAAGATTTTTAATATAATTCCACAACCGAGTTCAGAATGTATGCAGACGAAGATGTATTGCTTGGGAAAGCTGTGAGTAAAAGATGAGAGCCGCATTGGTGACGGAGTGGGCACAAGTTACCGTACTGTTCTGTTGGTCGAGTCTACAGCGTGTAACAATGGGTTTTAAGAAGTCTGTCCAGGGTGATCACTTCATCTTGATTTTCCCAAGAGTTTCCTGGTTTTCACACCGAAGGTCCCACTCAGCCAGAACAAAGTCGGTGATTGGTCACCCTGGTACAACCGCCCCGAGAAAGTTGCCCCTCAGCAAATATCCAGAACAGCCTGTGTGGAGAACCCTCAGGCCTAAGTGGCCTACCTGAGGTTCTAAAAGTGGCAAGGCAGAAGATACCAACCGGGAGCAGCGGTTCTTCCCCAGAGAGAACATTTGGCATCGTGTCTAGAGACATAGTTTCAAGGCCCAACTGGAAGAGGGGGCAGGGACCGAAGGAATCCCCCTCAGGGGAACCTCTGGCCCGGACTGTCTGGAGGTATTTTCGGTTGTCATCGCTGGGGCCGGGGAGCAGGTCGTGTTGCTCCTGTCCTCTGGTGGGTGGAAGCCAAGAACGCGCAGACATCACGCGCGGGACAGACCCTCAAACACAGAATTTCCTGGCCCCAAACATCAGTAGTGCCCAAGCTGAGAAACCTTGGTTTTAAAGAAACAAAGTCAGCCGGGCTCGGTGGCTCAGCCTGTCATCCCGCGCCTGGGGAGGCTGAGGCGAGTGGGTGGCCTGAGCCCGCGGGTTCGAGACCCGCCTGGGCAACTTGGCAGGCCCTCATCTCTACAATAAATAAAAAATCAGCCGGGCGCCTGTAGTTCCAGCTGCTCGGAAGGCGGAGGCGGAAGGATCGCCGGAGCCCAGCGGGTCGACAGAGTGAGACTCCGACTAAAAAAAAAAAAAAAAAAAAAAAAACCAAGCAGAAAATAATGCTAAAGGGAAAGATACTCAGTAAGCCCATTAGAAGATAAACGGTCAGACTGTATTAAAAGCAAGCCCTAACTAGAGGCTCTTTGGAGGAAGCCGTCATAAAATAAAGTGATA
>CAUYQG010195322.1:0-52021 GCA_963574415.1 Tarsius wallacei
CCAGCTACTTGGAAGGCTGAGGCAGAAGGATCGCCGGAGCCCAGCAGGTCGAGGCTGCGGTGGCTGGGAGCGGCCACTGCTCTCTAGTCTGGGTGACGGAGTGAGACTCCAACTCAAAAAAAAAAAAATATGTACTGGGCACCCACTATGATTCAGGAAATAGAGAACTGAGCAAGACTGTCATGACACGTGCTGTCATGGATCTTTATATTCTAGTTGTCTGGAGAAACACAATAAACAAGATATTTCAGATAGTGACTAAGACTATGGAGACAACCAATAGGGTGATGCGAAGAGGAGGACTGGGATAGGAGCTGCTTTACAGTAGGATGATCAAGGAAGGTTCTCTGAAGAGGTGACATTTAAACTGAGCCATTCGGAGTAAGAGCTTAGGGAAGAATGTGCATGACAGGAGGAATGGCTGGTGCAAAGGCCCTGAAGTGGGAAAAATACTGTCAATTTAGGGAACAAGGAGAAGACCAGTGTGGCAGGAGCAGAGAGAATGAAGAAGAAAGTGAGAAGTAGGCAAGCATGAGAAACAGGCTGAAATGGGATCTGATTGGCCATGTAGGCCACCATAAAAGTTATATTTGTATTCTAAGTGAGCTGGGAAATTGTTGGTTGACATGGTAGAAATATAACTGGACAGGCAGCAGACACTCAGGGCTCTTCACATCCTTCAGGAAACTCCTGCCCCAACCTAGAAGTCCTAGTACCCCTCAGGCACCAGACTTTGTGAACCATGGCAGAGTCTTCACTTCCAAAATGCATCGCTGTCACTTATCTATTAAAACTTTACTTATTTGGCAGATGGAAAAACTGAGACACAACCTCTAAGTGAGTATGAGCCAGTACAAGCCAAGGCTCTACACATAGAATCGTATAGAAACCTCACAATAGCCAAATCAGGAGGGTAGTTTTTTTCCCAATTTAACACATGAGGAAACTGAGGCACAGAAAAGTTAAATAATTTGCCTAAGTTCACCCAGTTAGCAAGTACCAGAGCAGGGATTCAAACACAGACTGAGTCTCTAGTTCTTGCCACTACATCGTACAGCCTTCATGATATAAGTTAATTTCCTGCATTTTACAGCCCACTCAGGCCTGGAACTCAACTCTCTACGGTCACTTGCATACACCTGAGGTGACATTCCAATGTGTCAGGAACTCCCCTCTGAATGTTATCAAGTGGCTGTCAACATATGCAAAGTTTCCAGCATGTGGTGCCTATCATGATGCCTAGCACTAAGCAGGAACTCAATAGGTTTTTTGAAAAGAAAAGAAAAACATTTCTATTTATGTTAAAGTGAAACCCCATGTCCTCAGAAGTGAGGGGTGGGAAGTGGGTAAGGGAAGAAGGGAGCCATTCCCCATTGAGAATCAACAGAACACACCAACTTTACAAAATAGACCTTACTTTTAATAATTTTTTAAGAAATTATTTGACTTGTTTTTAAGCAAATATGATTAATCTCATCTAAATGTAGGTCAGATGAAACCCGATTTTTTTTTTAAATCTTTAAACAGGGGCTCTTGCAGTATATTAGAACTAGTGGGTCAAGTGCCATGGTGCAGCCACATAGTTGCCTCTGCAGTCAGCCCCAGGGCATCCAGAGTAGGGCCCTGGACAGAAAGCAAGTGTCCTTTCCATTCACATTTAAAAGGCATTGCTGGTCCATAACCTTTGGCAGAGAGCAGCCTTTGGGGAGCAGAGAAAGTAATTCCCCCCACTATGCTGAAAGTGCCCAACGGCTTGATGAGACTCACGCCACCAAAATTGTCCTCTGTGCCAAGACTCAGAAAAGTAAGAGAAGCCAGGCCTGCAGGGTTAACACCTGGAGACCAGAGCAAAGTCCAGGCATGAGATAGATTTAGATCAATGACTTGTAGAAAAGTGAGAATCTTCCCTGCCAACCCAGCAAGATGAAGATGTCTGTTTCCTTTCATGTGAAGGCTCTTGATCATATAATGAGATCTCAATTAAACTGGCACATCCCCCACCCTTTCTTCACCCTTTTTACTCCTCCTCCTTCTTTTCACCCCATCTCTGGGCTTCACTCCCTTCCAAACCTTTCCATCCTATCTCTATGTCTTCTTAAAAGGTCTTCCAGGAGCTGAACCAGCAATGTCTGGGTCAGTAACGGAAGACACAAGAGACCACCAGCCTGACTCCTCTACCTCGAGGACACTTGGGACTGTCCCCGTATGCAAAACAGCAGACGCCTGAATTCATAATTGGACGTTCCAAAATGTAATTATGAAAGATGAAATGCTCTTCTCAATGAGAAGGCTGTAAATAGAATAATTAATTTTGTGTTTGCTTGAACAATTCTGTATTATGGACCTTACAGTGGAACTGAAATTAATTAAGTGCACCAGGATTTATGGTAGAGGTGAAGAGAGAGAGAGAAAAAAAGAATTAATCCGAAGTAAAAGATAGATGAGTTTGGGAGTGTAATGATGTGTTAGCCTGGGGTATTCTTTAACAAATTTACCAGGCACGTTCTGGGTACAAAAGGCATGCGTTGACAGAATTATCTCAACTAATACAGCTGCTGGTCAAAAATTCAGTGAGAGGAAGGTGGATGGATTAGGTCTGGGGGGCCCCAAGGGAGCTAGAGGCAAGAGCTGTTTTTGAGCTGGCCAGGAGGGGATGCAACCAGGAAAAGAAAGGGCAGAGCAGAAGCTTCTACTCCTACCACAAGTAGGGAAGAGTGAAAGGTCCTAGGGGTTTCAGAGAGCTAAATCAGAAGGCCCAGAATGTGAGGGCTATCCAAAAACAGAGTCCTCAGCACTCATGGACCCCCAAAGTATGTTCATTCCTAGCCCCAATAATACTTCCAGCTCCACACACTCATCCAGTCTGTTTCCTCTCCCCTTGAACCTGGATAGGAAGTGTTGCTGCAGGACTTCCAGGGCAAGGTCATGAAAGGCATTGTGGCTTCTGCCTGCCTCACTGGAACCAAACCACCATGTTGTGAGGAAGCCCAAACTAGTTCACACTGAGAGACTATGTGGAGAGGAACTAAGACCCCCAACCAACAGCCAGCACCAACTGCCTGACCTGTGAGGAAATGGCCCTCCAGATTCCAGCCCCAGCCTTCCAGTCTTCCAATAGACATCAAGAATCAGAAGCAAGCTGTCCTCACTGGGCCCCTCCAAGTCCTGACTCACAAAAACTGTGACAAGTCACAAGTGAGTATTGTGTTTAGGCCACTAGCTTTGGGAGAATTTGTTATGCAGATGGATAACCAGAACAGGGCTTCATTTAACCAGAGCAGTGCCCTCTTTTACCTGCTCTTTATATCAGAATCCCAAACCAGATTTCTTTTTCTCAGAAGACTTTGTGGCTGAAAAGTTTTGGAGACACACAATTCTGGTAGAGGAAACAATAATAACATGGGTTTGGAGTCCCACAGAATCCCACCTCTGAACCTCCTGGCCCTGTGCTCTTGCACTGCCCATGTCACCTCTCTGAACTTCCTTTTCTTCACACATAAAGTGGTGGGGAATGACACCAATTCACAGAGCCGTTGGAAGGATTTTAGGAGAGCTGGGAAAGCGCTTACTTAGCCCATGAAGCCAGCCAAGTGTCGCAGTGAAGAGTGAGACTCCAGAGTGGGATGGACCTGAGTTCAAATTCCAGCTCTGTGTTTTCTGGCAGTGTAATCAGGCACAGCTCACTTCTCTGGCCCTCAGTCTTGCCATCTGCACAATGGGGATAATAACTGCACCCAGCTCCTGGCATAGTACAGGCAAAGTACATACAGTAAGTGTTTAGTAAACAAGAACCCGTAGTTTGAGTGACACTCACCAACTCGAGTTCCCTCACCTTCACTCCATGAGTCCAAACTCAGTAAACGCCCACAGGTATCAAGGCAACCACCAGTGCTTCTCAACCACCCTTCTGTAGGCAGCCAGATGTGTATGCTTCGTGGCACTCCCATGGAGCCCACATACCCCTGACCCTTGGGTCAGAGGCAGATGCACAGGACAGAACAGCATGAGCAGCTCTGGCAGGAGACACCTGTTTCTACTCCAACATGTGTCATCTGCAAACAGTAAAGCAGCAAACAGGAGCTTCAGCTTGTCTACTCCAAGTGTGCATTGGTGCTATTTGTCAGACCTCAGCCTCACAAACTGAGCGATCCTGTGAAGGCCCAAGCAGCCAGGCAGAGGGAGACCCTAGGCTGAGTTCACCTCTGTACTGCAGCAAAACTCCACACCTCCAGGCAGAATCCTCACACCCCAGTACTCTGGCCCTGGTGAGCATGCCCGATGCAGACTCCCACTCCCCAGGGTGGTATTAAGCAGGCATTTAGATACCTGGCGTGGAGAAGGGTGATGGATGGCTTTATTAACCCACCCAGGCGAAGCCGCTGACAGTGAAGGACTCCCCTGTCAGGCGAAGCATCTCTTGCCCGCAGGCCCCCTCACCATCCTGCCTGACTGTCTGAGTCCCTGACAGATGGCAGCCCCTATGAGAACAGGAGGGCAGTGTGGGGACAGCAGCCCTCCAAATGCCAACCCACCTTCTGGGCCCTACCCTTGTAAGGCTTAGTACCACCATGCCACCTGGCCCCAAAAGGCCAAAAAGTGTCATGTCTCCCAGCCTTCCTATCTGGTTTATGTAGTTCAGAAGGCAGCATTCGCCTTACATTCCAGACAACAGATGTCCCCTGGGGCCACACAGTACAGCAGCACTGCTGGCGTTTCTAGATGGCATCCACAGGCCTGACTCTGTGCGCACATTCCACGTGCACTATCCCATCCACCTCTCCTCACATCCTTGGGGAAAGATCAGTACTGTTTTGAATACTCATTTTGTAGAAGAAGAAATGCATGCCCAGAGAGGTGGGTGGACTGGTCGAACATCACACAGCAGAATTGAGCAAGGGTCTTCTCAGCTCCAACCATTTCCCATCCCTGATGCTGTGCAGAAAGGACTCTCCTTGGGGTGGCTTCCATGGATCCCTTGTCATCCTCCAATCACCTCCTTCTCATTCCACACTGTCATGGGCTGGATTAGAAACCCGTCTTCTGTCAGCTCACTGAGGCTGAGACCAGGAAGAAGAAGGTATGCCCACTCCCATCTCTCCAGTCACAACCTCCCCACCCCTACCCCCTGAGCCTTCACAACCCCCTCCATCATCCCAAACACAGTCTCATCTGTGGCTCCCTCGGGGTCTCAGAGAACTCACATCTCCCCTTCCCAGCCTGCACCTCTCACACCACGCTATTGTCCATGTCTTTTCCAAACTTGTCTGAATTCCTATAGTTCCAGGTTCCCACCCCAGTCACTACACATACACAATCAACGTAGTCCTTCCATAAAGCCAAGACTCTATCCTGCCCACCCCTCGCCTGCCACAGGGGCTGCCCTGGCCCTCAGCATAAAGTCCAAACCCCGCAGGTCTGCCCCCTTTTTACTTTACTACATTCCAGCTACACAGATCCTCAAGCAGCTTCTTGCACACACCTGGTCACACTGGCCCCACCCTACTCCCTCTGCAGGACCCCACATTGTGCTTTGCACTGAACTTCATCATACCTCTCAGTGTGTAAGGTCGCTTACTCATGTCACCTACCACTTCCCCACTTTTCTGTGAGTCCCTCTCACACACGCTTGTCTCGGAGTAGATGCTTAATAAATTCGAACCCTCATAAATGAGAGGTCTACTATGATTATTGTTTCAGAAGACACCTCTGCTCCAGCAGGACCCGCTCCAAGATAAGCTTGGGCTTCTGCCATTGCCTCAACCTCATCTCAACCCAAAGCCTTTCCCTCCGTGTTCCAGCCATGCTGCTCTGCTTCTAGTTTCTTGATTCTACCCAGTTCATCCCACCTCAGAACCCAGCACATGCTCTCAGTCTGGAATGTTCTTCCTCTCTCTTTAGTTGAGCAACTCCTATGTACCTTGCATAGCTCAGCTGAAATGTCACACCCTCAGAGAGGCCTCTCATGGCCACTCATGGTAAATCACACACCCTATTATATATGATCAGGATGTGCTGTAATAGATGGACTGCATCGATGTCCTAACACTTCACCACACCCTACCACCCAGTCCGTATTCCTTTGCCTAGAGATTGCACAGTCCCTCTCACTAAAGAGGTGGAGTCTGTCTCCCCACCACTGAAATCCAGGCTCACCTCAGGACTTGCCTTGGCCAATAGAATGAAGCAGAAGTGATAGTGTCTCTGTACGAAGCCTAGACCTCAAGAAACATGGTGAAAACACAAGAGAATCTGTCAAAAACCTCTTTGCACTGACAAAAGACTTTGGCAAAGTCTCAGGGTATAAAATGTGCAAAAGATAGTCACACTCCTATATACCAACAATAAACAAACAGAAATTCAAATAAAAAACACAATCTCATTCACAATAGCCACTGAAAAAAATGAAATACCTTGACCTCTTCCTAACCAGAGAAGTGAATGACCTTTACAACAAAAATTATAAAACATTGCTCAAAGATGACACAAACAAATGGAAAAATATGCCATGCTCATGGATTGGAAGAATCAACATTATTAAGATGTCCATCCTATCCACGACAATCTACAGATTTAATGCAATATCAATTAAATTACCAGGAGCCTTCTTCTGAGACCTGGAAACAACAATACCGAAATTTATATGGAAACATAAATGACCACAAATAGCCAAAACAATCCTCAGCAAAAGAAACAAAGTGGGAGGTATCACATTTCCAGAGTTTAAACTTTATTATAAAACTACAATAATCAAATACAAGAATAGGTATTGGTACAAGAATAGGCATATGGACCAATGGAACAGGATAGAGATTATGGAAGCAAAAACCTCAATTTTTCAACCAACACATCTTCGACAAAGCCTCCACCAACAACCACTGGGGAGAAGAGAACCTATCCAGTGAAATGGTGCTGGGAAAACAGGCTGACCACACGCAGAAGGTTAAAACAAGACCTCTACCTATCACCATACACAAAAATCAACCTTAAATGGATCAAAGACCTAAATGTAAAACCTCAAACTATAAGAACCTCAGAAAATGCAGGAGACATCCTTATGGAAATTGGAACTGGCAACCGATTCTTGATCAAAACCCCAAATACACATGCCATAAGAGATAAGATAGACAAGTGGGTCCTCATCAAACTGAAAAGCTTCTGCAAAGCAAAAGAAACCATCAAGAGAGCGGCCCACAGACTGGGAAAAAATAATTGCCAACTGTAAATCTGGACCTCCAAGGAACTCAAATGTACCGGGAGAAAAAAAAAAACATTACAAAGTGGGCAAAAGACATGAATACACACTTTTCAAAAGAAGACATACGAGCAGCCAACAGATACATGGAAAAATGCTCAGCCTCACTAATCATCAAAAAAATGCCAATCAAAACCACTCGGAAATATCACCTAACTCAGGATGACTGTAATCAATAACTTAAAAAGCAACAGATGCTAGAAAGGATTCAAGGAAAAGGGAACACTTCTACACTGTTGGTGGGAGTGTAAACTAGTACAACCTCTGTGGAAAACAGTTTGGTGATTCCTAAAAGAGCTAAAAATCAACTTTCCATACAATCCCCCTTCTGGGACTATACCCGGAGGAACTCAAATCACTCTAGGAAAAAGACACCTGTACACACACTTATTGCAGCATTACTCACAATAGCAAAAATATGGAATGGGCCAGGTATAGTGGCTCAAGCCTGCAATCCCAGCACTTTGAGAGGCCAAGGTAAGAGGACTGCCTGAGCCTGTGGGTTTGAGAACAGCCTGGACTACATGGTGAGACCTCGTCTCTACAATGAATCAAAAAATTAGCCAGGTGTGGTAGCAGTTCCAGCTATTTGGAAGGCTGAGGTGGAAGGCTCACCTGAGCCCAGTGGGTCAACGCTGGGATGGCTGTGAGCGTGCCTCTGCACTCCAGCCTGGGTAAAAATGGAGTAAGACTCCAACTCAAAAAAAAAAAAAAAAATGGAACCAACAACCATGCTGTCCATTGAAAGAAGAGGCTGGATTTTTTTAAATGTGGTAAATCTACATGATGAAATATTACACAGCCATAAAGAAGGACAAAATTATGAACTTCGCAGCAACTTGGATGGACTTAGGGTCTATAATACTGAGTGATCTATCACAGAAACAAAGAACTGAGTACCACATATTCTCACTCATAAGCAGACCTTGAACAATTATCATAATACTATAAGAAAGGGATTGGCAGTAGTGGGAAACTGCCGGGGGACAGGGGTACACCTCATCAACAAGGGTACCTACATAATGACCATTTGTATACCTAACCCTGAATTGTACCCCACATCTTTAAAATAAAAAAAAAGAAAGCTCAGAAATGAAAGATTTAAAAACGAAACAATGTTTTTAAAAAAGTTTTTGGTTGTGCCAAAAAAAAAAAGAAACATGGTGCACTTTCGCTTACCTCTTACACATATGCTTTCACCATGAGAACATACCCAGGCTGGAGAAGGAAACATGTGAACAGAGACAGGCAGCCCCCATCATCCTAGTTGATGCCATCAAAATCAGGCAGCCCAAAAGCAGCCACCAGATGTGTAAGTGAGCCAGCCAGGGCCAGAAGAACCAACACACAGAGTTCAGCCTAAAACTCTGACTTTCGGACTCATGAATTAAATAAAATCTCAGTGTTTTTGTGTGTGTGTTTGCTTTGTTTTGTTTTTTGAGTTGGAGTCTCACTCTTGTTGCCCAGGCTGGAGTGCAGGGGCATGCTCACAGCCACCGCAGCCTCCACCTGCTGGGCTTAGGCAATCCTTCCACCTCAGTCTTCCAAGTAGTTGGAACTACAGATGCACACCACTACACCAGACTAGTTTTTGTGATTTATTGTACAGACGAGATCTCACCAAGTTGCCCAGGCTGATCTCGAACCCCCGGGCTCAGGTAATCCTCTCTCCTCAGCCTCCCAAAGTGCTGGGATTGTAGGTTGAGCCATCACGCCTGGCCAAAGCTCAGTGTTTTAAGTGTGGTTTGCTATGCAGCATCTTGTGACAATCAAAAACTAGCACGTACCTGAAATTTCCCTTCTTAGCAAATCACAATTGTGATTATATATTAATTTGTTCATTTATCTTATGACTGTTTTCTCTCCATTAGACTATAAGCTTCATGTTGGGAGATACTTTATCTAACATGTTATTGAATTCCTTGACCTGACATAGTGTTTGGCATGCAGAAGGTACTAAAAAAATTCTTTGAGTGAATTAATTAATTCAGTGGTTGAATGGGTGAACAAATGAATGCACCCATTCACTCCTCTTGCAGTCTTCTTCCTCCCATTTCTCTAATAGACAGGCCAAAGCTGTTTTCCAAAGCAGGCCACGGCAGAGAAAATTAAATCCGAACAGCCCATACTTTGCCCTTGAGCCCATCAGCCATGAGAGCTTGAATCCCTGTGAACCCATAAGAGACACAGCATTGTGTATATGTACCACATTTTCTTTATCGAGTCCTCCTTCAATGGGCAACATGGTTGGTTCCATGTTTTTGCTATTGTGAATAGAGCTGCAACAAACATACGTGTGCAGGCCATAAAGAAGGACAAATATATGGACTTCACAGCAACTTGAAAGGATTCGGAGTCGATCATACTCAGTGATCTATCACAGAAACAAAGAAGAGAGTACCATATGTTCTCACTCATAAGCAGACCTTGAACAATTATAATACTATAAGAAAGCATTTGGCAGTAATGGAAACTGTCAGGGAGGGGGGGTGGGATTGGCAGCTGAGGGAAACTGTTAGGGGAGGGAGGGGCATACCTCATCAACAAGGGTACCTGCATAATCAGTGTTTGTATAACTAACCCTGAATTGTGCCCCACATCTTTATAATAAAAACAAAACCAAAAAAACACAAAAGAGACACAGCATTTGTGATTCTGAAAGTCATGCCCACCTGTGAGTGGGCTCCCCTACCATATCTCACCTTGCTCTTGGCAGCCAGCCCCTGCTTCCAGCTCCAGTGGATGGCAGGAGATGTCAAGCAGCACATGCTTCTCCTCTTCAATCATCAAACCAAGAGCAAATGGGAGGGGGCGTCCTTTCCTTTCCCATCCTCTCAGAACTGGTTGGAGGCACACCTTACAAATACCTCTGCAACGCCCCACCTTGCCTTTCCACCAATGCCCAGCCCCTTCACTCCTCCCACTCCCACTACAAAGCTGGTCTTAGCAATCCAAACCACCCCTTCACCCAGTTCAAAAGAGAGTAGATGAGCTTTTTTTTTTTTTGCAGTATTCAGAGATTTTACATTGGACCAAAAGGTACCTCTTCTCACTAGTGTCCCCCACAGCCACCCCCACTCTTTTAGCTATAGTTTTAAGTCCTTTGTACAAGCTGTTGTGGAAACTGGCCCAGTATTGTTTTACTGGCTCTTATACAATCAGGCAGGGATCAACAAAGAAAAAGTAATTCAATTTATTCACTTATTTATAAATATGTCAAATATTCTATTGACTACCTACTATGTACCAAGTTTTGGGGTAACAGTGGTATATAAGAAAGACATGGGCCATCGTGAAGCTTTAATCTAGTGGAAGAGGCAAACAATAAGCAAACAAGTAAATTAAAAAAGAAAATATCAATTAATAAAACACACTTTTTTAAAATGACATAATAGAGAGTAATTGAATAGGGAAAAAATCCAGGTAGGCTACAAAGAAAATAACAAATCCACAGCCTACTGGTGAAGATCTGCTTGGCAAAATTTCTATCTCCACAAGCCAAAGAGATAGCCGATTTTGTCAGTGACCCAAAAAGTTATTTGTTCATTCAACATATATTTAGAAAGCACCTACTATGTGCCTGGCTACTGTAAAGTGGCAATGTTAAAATCTGACCTAATGTCTTTTGACCCCAAGTGAAGAAGGAAAGAAGAGAATACCGGAAAACTAGCATTTAAGCAGGCTTACTTTGTGCCAGATATGAGCCATGCAACTCCATGTATGTTTGTTCACTCAATTCTCATAATACTGCAGGGAGACAGTTACTAGTGTAATTCCCATTTTACTGCAACCCAGGGAAGCATCACCACACATCTAGGAAGAGGTGCAACTGGGATTTGGACCTGTGCAGGTGTGGCTCTTATCCACATATCATGCTCCTGTCTCAACCTCTTATGAATTGAAGTAAATAATCAGAATTAGAACCTTTTTTTATATATAGGAATGTGAGAACTTAACTCCAAGAAGAATGTATTGACAATAACAATAGCGGTGATTGGTCTTAAGAGTTCAAGGAGCCCTCCATGTCCCTCCTTATCACTCAGCCAAAACCTCCTCCGTGAAACTTCCCTTCCCGCATACTAGCTAATCCCCAGATGTGGCCAAGTAAAGACCCCTTGCCAGGTATCCCCCATCAAGGAGCCAGGGCATGTCTTCATGACACCTGCCTGAGTCTTTGAGGCAGGTTTTCTTTTTTTCATGCAATAATTCTTGCCATAAGAAAAGCACGATTTAAACATTTTTTCACAAAATGCATTAATTCCTCGGCAAAGATAAAAATTCCATTGGACACAAATAGATTTTCCATGGTGAGTTAGCGCTGTGTTGAGGGTGATGGATGGGGGAGGGCCAGGCATCCAGCCCATTAATCAACAGAGGGATGGGAAGGAGGAAAGGAGTTGATGGAGGGAAGGAAGAGGCACTCGTGAAATTTCAACCCGTGGGAATGATGCTCCTCTCCCTTCCCCCAGTCCTTAATGATCTCATCAGGGGTCCAAGATCGATTCCCAGTCATGCTCATCTATCCCCTTCTGCATTCATTATTTTAATAGCATCCACATAGGACCATTTGACATTTGCATCAGACAAGCATTAATGGGAAGTTTGTTTGGGAAGCTTAGAAATTGAGGAAAAGCAGGCACCTATGACCCTTGGCCAGGGCAGTCTAATGGGAACAAATGTGGAGATCAGAGAAATATGGGAGGAAAAAAACGGCAACCAAATGGTTGGAGATAAATAAGAAATTTCCAAGCCCACTAGTTCCTGGCAGAGGGAACAGCATGCAGAAAGGCACAGAGCATAAGACAAGCTGATGTGGTTGGGAAATACAGGAACTTGGAAGATACAGAACCAGCGAAGAGGTGGGAAGGACTAAAGAAGTTGGCCAAAATATCGTGCGCCAGGCTGCAGAATGAAGCTTCATCCTGTAGGTCAAAAAATGTTTTGAACAGATTAGAAACATAAAGATAGAACTGCATGTTAAGAAGTCTTGTACAAAATAGATTGAAGTGAAAAGATTCAAGGCAGGAGGCAGTTAGGGCACTGTTCCAACAGTCCTCCTGGAAGGTGATGAGGCCTGAGCCAGGGTGGTGGTCGCAGGTTAGAGAGGACAGGGGAGATGTCTACAGGTATTCTGTAGAGGGATCTGAGGATAGGGCCCCACCTGGGTGTGGCACTCCTCTCTGAGCACTGGGCATCTAAAGGATGAGAAAAAACAGAAGTAAAGGGGGTCAGAGTTAATGAGCCTGGGGCTAGACACTGGGTCCCAGGAAAAGTAGTTGAAGAAATGAAAGGCATGGTAGACATTTTCACAACAGTAGGCCGTTGTGTTTTAGTCTAGGTTTTCCCAAAAGTAGAATCTAAAACAAGAGCATAGATGCAAGTACTTTATTTGGGAGGCAAGTCCTGCACAAGAATTGGAGAGAGTGAGACACGGAAGGATAGTAAGCCAACATGGAGTTTGCTTGAGCTAGTTGCTGCTGTGGGCTATTTGAACTCACTTTCATGGGGAACTCTCAGGGGAATTATGAGAACGTACTCAGACTTGTCCCTCCAAAGGACAGGAGGTGGGGCATCTACCCAGGGACTCCTAAGGACTGCCCCCTAGGGATGTTTTCTCTCCCACACTTCCAGGCTGTGCCTGGACAGGAGATGAGGATATTCTCCCTGCCTTTGGAGAAAGACCTGAGATGCTGAGAAACACAGCAAGCATGTAAAATGAGACCTTGTCAGCATGCATGGGAACCCCTAGCCACCGGTACAACTGAAGGCAAAGCCAGAGATGGGACAAAGGGTTGTGTCATGGGGCACCAATGACACCAGCCACAGTGTCCACAGGTGGAGGGAGTGGACAAATCTGGAGTGGATGTAGAGGTAGAACCACAACCCTTGAGAAGGCAGAGACAGTGTCAAATGCCATCGTGACAATACACAGCACTCTATGACAAGGTATTCCTATACCTCTAATAGCAAGAGCTATAGTTTATTGCGTGTTTTTGGCAGCCAGGAGCAGGGGTAAGTATTTACATATATTGCCTCATTTAATTCCAAAGCAATCTTGTGAGGAAAGTCCTATTATCATTCCCATTCTATAAAGGAAAAAACCAAGACTATGGTGAAATTCATTATTTATCCAAAGTCCCCAGTCTAAACAAGGAAGAAGGCAGAATTTTAGTCAGTTCTCCTTGATCCTAGCCCCAGTCTAGTGCTGCTCCTTCAAGGGCATTTAATTAATTAATTAATTAATTTAATTAATGTGACAATTGGCTAGGATAGGTCTGTAGGTTAGATAATAGATTATATAAGTGCTAATTTCCTGATTTTGAGAATTCTGCTGTGAGTATGGTTATGCAAAAGAATGTCCTTGTTTTTAGGAAATGCATACTGACATATTTAAAGGCAAAGAGGCATTATGTCCACACTTACTGTCAAACATTTCAGGAAACAATGTTATATGTACGTATACACATACAAAATGATAAAAACCGCCGGGCTCGGTGGCTCAGCCTGTAATCCCGCGCTTTGGGAGGCTGAGGTGAGTGGATTGCCTGAGCCCACGGGTTCGAGACCTGCCTGGGCAACTTGGCGACACCTTATCTCTACAATAAATTGAAAAATCAGCTGGGCGTGGTAGCGTGCGCCTGTAATTCCGACTACTCAGAAGGCTGAGGCAGAAGGATCACCGGAGCCCGGCAGGTCGAGGCTGCGGTGGCCGGGAGCGGCCACTGCACTCCAGTCTGGGTGACAGAGTGAGACTCCAACTCAAAAAAAAAAATGATAAAAACAAATGTGATAATATGTTAACAGTGAAAGAATCTGGGTTAAGAGCATACAGCAATTCTTTCAATTCTTTTTATAACTTTCCTGTAAATCTGATATTATTTCACAATTTTTAAAGTTTTTAAAATTACTTAATCCTGCTGGGACGCATCTGACTCATTTTTCAAAGGAAGAATAAAAACTTCAGTCCATTACAAAGAGCAACAAAGAAAAGGCCACTAGTACAGGAAACACCAAGAAAGGGTCCTGGCCCTGAAGGGTTTCCTGAATATTTTCTCCTCCTCAAAATCTTGAATTTCTTTGGTGGTTGAGCCTTGGGAGTCAATACTCAGCATCATGTACCTGCAGGGGCAGAAAACAGAGCTTCCAGGCATGCCAGCCTCACCCTGGGCCTGCCAGATACCACCACCAGGGAAATGGGGTTTCAGCCCACCCATTCCTGCCTGCCTCATGCATGAGCAACACAGCTCTTGAAATCTTGTCTCCTGAGTACCTTAAGGCTAAATTTAGCTTCAAGGTTCCTCAGGCTTGGTTTGAGAGGACACTAATGCTGAAAAAGGGTAGAATGCCAAGGTTTGCAAAAGAGGCAGGAGGGAGTTATTTCTAGAGAGCATTGTGTTCCAGCTCTGATCCCATCACTGGGACAATTCCCTGAGTCTTTTGGCCTCAACATCCCCATCAGTGACAGATGATCTCACAGCCTTTGTTTACCTGCTCACCCACCCAATAGCATTTACTGAGCCCCCTCTATGAACCAGATGCTGGATGAGTCACTTGTCATCTCCTGGGAGGAGAAGACAACATAAGCAAGCAGATTAAGTAAAGGAGACTGTGGTAAGTGGTCAGTGCTGTGGATGAAACAGTGGCAGGCAATAACAAAGACAATGTTTGTTTAGGTGGTCAGGGAAAGCCCCTCTGAGCAGGTGAAGCTTCACTGAGATCTGAAGGCAGAGAGGTAGGCACCAGCAGTGTGAAAAAGCATTCTCGAATATCTAGAGGTACTCCGTAAATGGCCATGAGATAATTGGTGCCCCTTCCCTCCTCCTTCCCCCTTCGTCCTTGCCTTTGCCTGGTGCAGGCAACTATCCAACTGAGAAACAAGAGTCATTTTGCCTGAAAAGTCCACAGCCCTCTGGAAGGTTGGGCTGGCCCTCTCTTATAGCCCTCTCCCCTTCATCTCAGCATACCTCAAGGCACTACACACACAGGGGCTGTGCCAGAATTCAGAGAGAAGAATGAGAAACTCCCTTTCCAGATGGTTGTGAGATGTTGCCAGTTCCCCAGTGGTGACACTGGGGAGGGTGCCAAGCAGATTGCCTTTGTCGGTGTCCCTCCCACTCCACAGCTAGGGAAACCACTCTGAAACATCCCTCAAAGGGTTTGACAGGAATTGTAGGATAAATACCCCAGTTCCCTCATCCTCTAATGGAGTAAATCTGAGGTATGTTCTCCACTGTCTTCCAGAAGGGCCCTGTGGGACTGACTGAGCCCCAGTTGCCCTGTTAGCTAACACTTCCTGCATTAACTTTCTTCCCTTCCTCATACCCACCCCCCACCCCCCAGTCTCCACCACTGTTTCCTGGGATCATCCCCCAAACACCTGAGTTGTATCCAGAATCTTGTCTCAGAGACTACCTTGGAGAAGCCAGTATAAGATAGTGCTCAAAGATTATTTGGTAATATAAATGGAATTGTGAGTTTCTTAAAGACTGGGGCAACCTCATTTCAGCTCATTGTTGTACCCCAACATCTCATACAGAGCCTGGGACAGAGAATATGCTCCATAAATATTTGTTGAATAAGAGATTGACCTCACAGAATTAGGCAAATCCCTATAAGGACAAACATAAGACCAGCCCCAGGGAATGTTTGGTCCTTGAGCTTCAGACTCGACCTCTGAACCAAGGAGGCCCCACTAAAGGAACTAGAAAAGGGGCACTGCCTATAAACCAAAGAGTGAGGTGGACGGGCAGTGCAGGACTTGCTGAGCTGATGCAACCCACTCTGTTCTGCTTTGCGGAACAGCCCGGCTCCACTGGGTGCAGCTCACCGTGGTGAGTGTGCAAACAGCCACAGCACAGGGGCCATTTCAGTTAGTTCAGGAAAGGTACAAGAGCATGACAAATATATGTAATTTGTAAATTGGCCAGTCTTTTGCAATAATTTAGAGGCACTAGTTAGGAGCAATAGAAACCCCCCAATTACTGATGTTTAAGGCTGGCACTGTTGCTGGCTGAATATTTCATGCATAAATGAACTTCCACTAGGCCACCCGCTGCTTCTGATGAGGCTCTTGCGGGCTTTATTGCCTGGCGCCCAGCAGGGTCCCGCCAATGGGCCCCATGACGGATGATGCATCGTTTTGTGGCTTAAATAATGCAGCGTGGGACAGGCTCAGTGCTGGTGCACTTTATTTACATATCAATTGAGTGGCCACTCTGAATATGAAGAAATATGAGGGAGGAAGTCACTGGCACTGAATATTTCATGGCCATGAGCCCTGCAGGAAGCGAATGTCCCCAGCCCAGAGCTGGGTCTGGCCGTGTGTGCTAGAGAGAACTGGCATTAATAGTCCAGGAGATGAGGCAAGAAAAATCTCCCAAGCCAGGAGGGGAGCCACTAACTGGAATTGATGAGCCCCCTGTCATCTGGACACAGCCCGCACTGCCTTTTCAAGTCAGCAAAATATCTGCTTCCTGCCTCTACCTTCTGGTTCCCAAAAACTTCTACAGAAAAGGGAGTTTGTTCAAGTTATCGCACGCTCACTTCCTAAGCCACGTGGCTAGAACAGAAGTTAACACAGGGCGGAGAACAGCATGGTCCATGGAGGAAAGGCCTCATCCTTTCTGAGACTATGCTGGAAGATGAATCAGGAGTCCCAGCCTAGCTCCTTCTCCCCTGAAATGCCTCTGGGAACTCCCATCCCTGGAGTCATTCACTTAATAATTATCTTAGGATTCTCTGCCATGTGCTAGGCTCCTTGCTAAGTAATTCAGATATAACTGTGAAAAAGACACTGTCCTTGTTCTCTTGGAACTCACAGTGGGAAAAAAAACAGAAAAGAAAATGGGAAATTATACTGGTCGGGTGTATTAGGTGTCTACTACTGCTTGAACAATTACCTCAAAACTTCGTGGTTTAAAACAACACTTATTATCAAACATAGTTCCTGTGAGCCAGGAATTTAGAGGCCATTTAAGCGAGTGGTTTTTGCTTGGGTTTTCTCATAAGATTGCAGTCAACATGTCAGCCAGGGCTGCAGTCATCTAAAGTATAGCCTGGGACTGGAGGTTGAGATTTCTAGGCAGGTCACTCAAGTGTGTAGAAAGATGGTGCTGGCTGTCGGCGGAAGGCCTCAGTTTCTCGCCACACTAACCTCCCCATGCAGCTACTTGGGTGACCATACAATATGGCAGCTGGCTTTTCCCCAGCAAGTGATCCAAGAGAACAAGATGAAAGCAGCAATGTATTTTATGACCTACCCACAGAAGACATAAACCATCACTTCGGTCATATTTTATTGGTCACATGGATAAACCCTGATACAATATGGGAGGGCACCACAAAGACATGACTACCAGGAAACAGGAATCATTGACGACCATCTTAGAGGATGGACACCACATGGGGCAAGTAGAGGAAAACAGAGAGGCAGCAAGTCTTGTATAAGGGACTCTAGTAAGACTTCCTGGAAGAAGTGATAGCTGATTAGAGACTGAAAACCACATGTAAAACTATCTTAGCAAAGAGAAAGAGGGAAAAGTGTTCAGCAGAGGGAACACAACCTATGCAATGGCCCAGAGCTTGGTACATATGGAAGACAGGCAACTAAAACAAAGAGTTCAATTTGGCTGGAGCTTAGAGGGGTTCTGAATGCCAGGCCTTATTCTGAGGGCCCTGGGGAACCTTTGAAGTGTTTAAAAAGAAGACTTCCCGCCGGGCTCGGTGGCTCAGCCTGTAATCCCGCACCTTTGGGAGGCTGAGGTGAGTGGATTGCCTGAGCCTGCGGGTTCGAGACCCGCCTGGGCAAGCAAGACCTCATCTCTACAATAAGTCAAAAAATTAGCCAGGCATGGTAGCGCGTGCCTGTAGTTCCAGCTACTTAGAAGGCTGAGGCGGAAGGATCGCTGGAGCCCAGCAGGTCGAGGCTGCGGTGGCCGGGAGCGGCCACTGCACTCCAGTCTGGGTGACAGAGTGAGACTCCAACTCAAAAAAAAAAAAAAAAAGAAGACTTCCCTGTGGGTATAGTGGGTATTCAGTCTGCTACATCCTAGCAATGGTAGTCGGGTCTAGGCGAGTTTGAGAAAATGCTCTGGAGAGATAGAGACAGAACCCTCAGTCAGTCCTGGGATATATCATATTCTAGAGAGGATTCAGCTTAGGATTAGAGTTAGTGTTAGAGTTAGAACTAGAGAACCGAAGAGAGGTCACCAGAGGCAATAGATGTGTCTCAAAGGCCAGCCCCTCATGACCCCCATCCCACTTGCTAGTTATGTGATCTTGGGAAAGTCACTTACTCTCAGTGGAGAATAGTCGGTGGGCCTTTTTTCTCATTTGTAAAGTGGGAATAATTGTAGGACCAACCTCATAAAGCTGTTGTGGGTGTTGACTGAGAAAACACATCTGGCACATAGTATCCATTCAGTAGATTCGTGTGGCATGAATGAGGACTTTATCTGTGTCACAGGGCTTTTTTCTGAGACCCAAACTCCCTCTTCCCACCATCAGCCTTCTCCCCAGCTTTTCAACATGACCTGAGATTCTGCTCCTCAGAGTCTTACTGTCAACATCCATCACCAAATTAGAAGTTCCCAGAGTGAGCAAAGCCAAGCTAATGTGCCCCTTTCAGACTGGCCATTCATCTCACAACACAGAGCTCAGCTAGGTGAGTTTTCTGTCTCCCTCATTCTCATTTTCATCAGGCTGTCATCTTCATTTATAACAATTGTCACAACTTGTGTATTTTGATTTAGTTAGTTGTATACTTTATGGATTTTGTTGTTGTTTTGTATTGCTCTCTATTTTGTCCTTGTTTTTGGTCTATCCTTCAGAATGAACGCTCCATGAGGTCAAGGCCAGTCTGCCTTCTTTACTTCTGAAGTCCCAGCACCAGCACAGCACTTTACAATAAAAGCAGATGAAGGTAGAGTGTCTGGGCCAGACTGCCTGGGTTTGAGTCCCAAAGCTGATACTGCCTAGCTATATAGAGACGATTTGTATGTACAATACAGTCTCAGTTTTCTCCTCTGTAAAATGGGACCAATAATAGGACACATCTCATCAGAAGGATTAAATGATAATATGTGGAAATCACTCAAGAACAGTGCTGAAACATAGTATGTGCTGTATAAGGGTTTGTTTTATAGGTAGATATAAATAAATGTAGACAGAGATATAATAGTAGATGCTCAGTGAATATTTGCTAAATTAATAGTGGGTTAGTCTAAGAAAGGAGCAAAATCTAACTAGGGCAGAGCCTCAGAAAGAGACAAAGACCCTCCCCAGAGCAAGTTTCTTGATCTAACAAAAAACTGGACACCTTGGAAGCAGGAGGCAGCAGGGAAAGGCAGCTGTAAGGCCTGGTGGGATAGGGCAGGGGCCAAAGAGGGACCTTTTGTGGACCCTCCACCCGGAATTGCCAGCCCACGTACTAACACATACTGAACAGCTAAATCATACATTATTGATTTGTCAAACGTATTTGCATATAAATAAGCATGATCATTCATGGAGGCCCGAACGGTGCCGCCTCCCCTCAGTGCCATGATTACAGATGGATGGCCCTAGTTAGACACGAACCAGGGATGCTGCTACCCCTGCCGCAAAGTCAGCGGCTGATTTAAAACTACATTTATTGGAGCATGTAAGTGTGACAGCCTAGTGGTGAGTTTGGGATAATTAGTCTAAAAGACAAGATAAACGACTCCTAAAACTGGTATTGTGACGAAGATTCCTCCCCACCCCCGTCAGCTCAGCCCTGATGCCAAAAATACAGCCGATGATAATTAACTAGGAAATGTTAACAGGCAGGATTATGTTCCAATTGCATTTTCCAGAGGACTTTAGAATTTTACACCCAAGTTGATTGTGTTCCCCTCCCCCTGGTGATTAGGCAGCAGAGGGGAATTCTTAGCTGAAAGCAGGAGCTAGGTGGGGGTTGGCAGACAGGCCCAGACGAGGTCTCTAAGGCCAGGCAAGCAGGTGGCTTCAGTCAGCCTTCCCCGAGATGGATCTGCAGGGTGAAGCACATTGACCCAGGGAAATTATATCTGCCATGTTAATTCATTCCACGTGGGAGATCAGCCATGAGCTCGGAGGCTGGCATCGCTGCCTCTGATGGATCAAGGGACCCAGCTGCTCAGCTAGACACAATGCTAAGACTCGTCATCACAGGGGAAATACATGACTTGCTAACACTTTATTTTAATTGTCCTAAATTGCACGCGAAGACTAACAGCCTAGCAGGCCAGCCAGTAAATATCAAACGTTACCTTAAGGAACAGCTTGGAGGAACCCACCATTCCAGACCTGGGGACTCAGTACTTTGCTGATGCAGAAGAGAGAGTCACTACCTTTTGGTCCCACCATCTGCCTCCCTTGCTCCCAAGGCAGGGGTGGAGCTTCCCTGGAACCTCTGACCCAACCTATTAGTAGGTATGGGGGGTTCTTGTCTGAAGTTAAGTCTTAGGGACCCAGACAGGAAAAGAAGAAGGATCCTCTGGGGGTTGTTGGAGGTTTTTAAGAAGAGGCCAAAAAGGGAGGCAGCACAGCAGAGAAGATCATGGTAGGCAGAAGAATCATCCCCCAAAATATGTCTACATCCTAATCCTCAAACCCTTACATGACAAAAGCGACTTTGCAGATATGATGGGGAGATTATCCTGGATTATTCAGATGGGTCCAATGTAATCACAAAGTCCTTATTTTTAAAAAGGCTGGGGGGTCAGACAGAGAGAGATGAAGATGCTGTTATACTGCTGGATTTGAAGATGGAAAAGGGGACTAGGAGCCCAGGTGTGCAGGCAAGTTCTAGAAGGTGTAAGTGGCCAGGAAGCAGAAGGAACACAGGCTTGCTAACACCATGATATTTGTCCAGAAAGACTCATCTCTGACTGCTAATCTCCAGAGCTGTAAGATAATAAATTTGTATTGTTTCAAGCCACTAAGTAATCTGTTACAGCAGCAATAGAAAACTAATACAGAATCCCAAGTGTCCTTCGCCTGGTATCCTCAGCCTGGCTTCACCATGTCTTGGCTGTGTGACTTTGGGTATGTGACTGCATTTATCTCAGCCTCAACTTCCTAATCTTTAAAATGGGGATAATAAAACTTATTTTGTGGGGCTGTCACGAATATTAAGTGAGTTAGTGTCTGAAAAGTGCTTAGCTCACTGTCCAACACATAGTAAGAGCTCAATAAATAGTGCTTACTATTGTGGCTACAGTTATCATTATTGTCCCTTCCTGCTTTTCCTGAATCCTTGTCAGGAAGGATAAAATTAGGAAGATACACATCACTAGACTAAAAATGTATTTATTCATCAAATATGTATTGATCATCTTCTTCTGTATGCAAACTACTATGTCAAGTATTGGGGATAAAATGGTGAACAAAAAGAGACCTAGCCCCCGTCCTCATGGAATTTATTAAATAATATCCCAAACAAGTGCTAAGATTGAGAGGTGCTGAACAAATATATATGAAGAGATGTGTCCCATCAAGAAGTTCAGCAAAGTCTTCCTAAAGGAAACTGAGTTTAAAAATTTGAGACAATTTGATCTTTGGGGAAGATAAGAGCATGGACACTTCTGAGCTATAGGAGGAAGGACTCTGTCTATACCTCTGGGGTTATCCTCGGGCTTCTGGGGTATCTGGAAGGCCTACAGATGCCCACCATAGTGAGTCCTGGGAAGGTAGAAAGGCCCTGGTCACAGGTAGCCCAAATAGAGGTGGCATGAGCCAGCATGGCCTTGAGCTGTATGAAGTGAGCCTATCCCTTGGGTGCTAAATTCCTATTTCATTCCAAATACATGGCTGGAAATATCACCTTGTACCTTGTGCTTGGGCCCTGACCCTGAATGCAAGGTTATGTTCTGCCCTTCATGAGTTTGAAGTAAGACATATGGCAAAGTCTAATTCAATGGAACGGTTAAGTACACTTGTCCCATGGAAATGAGAAGGAGAGAGGGAAGAAGGAAATACTTTCCTGACTACTGTGTAATCCATCACATACCTAAAAAATATGTCTGGGAATAGTTTGAGTATTCCTCTCTTCTTGGGATAGGGAGGAAGGTCTATGGACCTCCCCTCATCCATGCACAAGACTCTAGGCCTCAGACCTCCACTCTGTGTATATATCAGTCTTCCCACACACCACCCAACTTCTGTGATGACTCAGCATTGGCTATGTCCCAAAGCCCCTGGTCAGTTGTTTCTAGGTTTGAGTGGTCATCACCTAAAATCCTAGGCCTTAGCTGGACTGCCAGGCACACAGATGTGCAAGAGTTATTATTTGTTGAATGAATGAATGAAGGCCCAGCCTACCCCTTGGACATCATTCATTGACCTCTTAGATGCCATCTACCTAAGATCAATTCCCATGTCCATTTCTGTTGTCCACACAGCTTGGACAGGAATATTGTGGCATACTTCAGAGCCCACCCACCCAGACAATGACTATACAAGCTCCAGACCCTCTCTTTCTCGGCTTTCACAACACTGGCCACAGCATTGGCAGAAATTCCAAAACAGCCTACAAAATGTGAATGTGGGAGACCATATCCCCAGAATGTTTTGCAAAAAAGCAAATATTGTGACAAACAATTGGAAACATGACACATTTATCTGCACTTTCAGTAGCTGCTCATATGTTCACATTAAAACAGTTGAAAATGTATAATTAAAAATCTGTTGCAAAATGCAAAGAACATGCAAAAATAATTTATCCATTCACAGATTTTTTTTTTAAAACCCCAAAACAAATAAGTGTGAGCCATGGAGAAAAAAGGAAAAAAAAAGCAAACTCTGACAGGATGCAGGCCCCAGTGAATGGTGACTAGAACTAGTCTCATGGCACATGCAGGTCCCACCTCCCCCAATATGGAATCCAGAAGGTCTGAGCTAAACCTGCATCCTTTTCAAATAGTCCAATTTTATGACTCAGTTTCTGTCTGTAAGAAGAGTTGTAGGAACAAACGCTGAGTGAATATTTGGTGGCAAGTTCTCTGTGTGGTGCTCAAGACCCAGATGAATGGGATGCAGATCCAGTCTTCTAACAGTAGATTCAGACAAGCACCATGAGGAAAAGAGATATTCAATTATAAGTGTTGGGCTGAGTGTGAGGGTTCATACCTGTAATCTCAGCACTTTGGGAGGTTGGGGCAGGAGGGATAACTTGAGGCCTAGAGTCCAAGAGTAGCCTAGGTAACACAGCAAGACCTCATCTCTACAATCAGCCAATCAATCAACAAAAAGTATTTATAATCTCTTCCCCTCCAAGACTGCTAATAACAAACATATCTTTGGCCATTCTGGTCCTCTTTCTCCCTCGTCATCACAAGCAGATTCTGTGTCTGCCTGTAACTTCCCTGGGATATTTTTACTTACATTTGAGAAGGAAGGAAAAACCACTTAGGAGAAAAGAGGAATTTAAGAGAGGAAGAGGAGTAACTAGAAAGTAAAGAGCCATGAGTGGTTTGGCCTTGAAAGAATTTTAGTTGGGAGTTGATTATAAGGAGAAAAATGAGAAGCCTCTGGGCAGTTATGAAGGCACAGAGAGGTTAAAGCCAGAGAAATGAAGAAAGAAAAACTTAAGAAGTGTTGCTGCAAATTATGATTAGGATTCTCTTTGACATTCTTTGAGCGGTACCAATAAAAAATTTAAATTGCTTTCAATTCCTCTGATTGCTGTGTGTGATTCTTTGAATATGACACCATGCTGGCACTGGACCACATGGGGCCTTGGTTTTATTTGGGTTACATGAGTAAATATGCATTTAATCTACCCTGTGAAACATGCTCCAAGAGAGGTGTGGACACAGTGCTTTGAGAATATGAGAATAGGGGAATCTCAGAAGAGAAAAGAAGATTTCCCAGAGAAAGTAATGTTTGAGTTGAATGCAGAAGAATATGTTCACCTCATAGGTATGAATTGCAAGGGCATTTCTGGGAAGTTTCAAAAGAAAGTGAAAAGTCTACTGAGGTGAAGGAAAAAAACAGAAAGCTCCATGGGTAGGCAGGAGCTGTATGGTGAAAGGACCCAAGTGCCATCAGGAGAAGCTTGGCCTTTATTTTACCATCAACAGAGAGCCATGGTTTTGCGCATGGGAGTGATGTGTTCAAGGTTTCACATTCATTCAACTTTCTTTCCAGGGAGACTGAGCCCCCTAAAGCAAACTGCCCTCTTCTAAATTCCATCTCCACTAGAGTGACTAGGCATGGAGCTGACTCCCGAGGTTACAAAGGCACTGGCAAGTTCACAGTTCCCAGTGAAGAAAAGGATGCACTCAAGAAAATAAAAAAGTCATTTGTCATCCTCTGAGTTCATGTGCAGGGAACACATTTGTTTCCAATGAGTGTGTTTCACAAACTTGTTTAAATGGAAATGGACTTGATTTCAATAGCAATGCAGTCTTGGTGGCAATATGATGTTTTATTTTATTGTTTGCAATTAGTGACAAGTGAGGAAAAAACCCAAATCACTCCATATCACCCAGGGTGTGTGTTATCCGAGTGCTTAGCTCTGATGAGAGGATGGGGGGTGGGGGGTGCAGCCATGAAGAACTCAAACCCCCAGAGAAGACATTGAAGAGCATGGAGTCTTCTAGCTCGTCACCAGAGCAGAGATGTTATTTAAAGACAGGATGTAGAGGAAACCAGTGAAGAAAATTCTCTCTAAAGACAAGACAAGTTGGGAGTTGAGGGGACCCAGGCCTGCTGCTAAGCAGGAACATTTTGGGGGAGAAATTTCCTGTGGCTCCTGGAAGAGAGACCTCTGATGTCTTCACTCACCAGCTGTGAGGGGTAAAAGGGCCAGTGGCCACTGCCCAGTACTGCCTGGGGCAGAGTTTCTCAGTTTCAACACTATTGACATTTAGAGTTGCATAATTCTGTTTGGGGGTGCTATACTGTGCGTTGAAGGGTATTTATCAGAGGATATTTTAGCCTCTACCCACTAGATGCTAGTAGTACTCCCCTCCAGTTTTAACAATCAAAAATGTCTCCAGACACTCTGAAATGTTCCAGTTGGAATAAATGACACCCACATTGAGACCCCTTGGCTTGACTTCAGTTACCCGTTCTGAATCTTGATTGAGCTGGACAAGGAGTTCAGGATTTTCAAAAGAAAGGTTTGTCCCACTTAGAAATGCTCCATTTTTTTAAAGTCAGGGTCTCACTCTGTCACCCAGGCTGGATTGCAGTGGCAAAATCATGGCTCACTGAAGCCTCGACCTCCTGGACTCAAACGATCCTTTTACCTCAGTCTCCTGAGTAGCTGGGACAACAGACTTGTGCCACCATGCCTAGCTAATTTTTTTTATGTCTTGTAGAGACAAGTTCTTGCTACATTGCCCTGGCTGGTATTGAACTCCTGGGCTCAAGCCATCCTCCTGCTTCGGCCTCCCAAAGTGCTGGGATTACAGGTGTGAGTCACCATGCCCGGCCAGAAATGCTCCATTCTGAAGAATCCTCAGTCTACCTCAATAAAGCCCACTGCTACCCTCCCATAATGGACCCATGAGGCAGGAGGCACAGCGTTCCTTAGCTTTAAATTGTCTGGGATTTCAAGAAAGACTACAAAAAATCTGATCAGATGGTGTGGGGCAATGAAATGAGCCCAGACTTAAGACTTATATCTGTGGACCTGGGTTTGGGCTCAAGCTTCTCATTTTGTCACGTGTGATCTGTCCTATGCTGACCCGGACATTCTCTTTCTTCCCATGCTCAGTCACACTGGTCTGCTGACAGCTCCTCATACCTCTAACACAACCTCAGGGCCTTTATTTGTATTGTTACCTCTTCCTGAAACACACACACACACACACACACACACACACACACGGCTTATTCTTCCAGTCTCAAATTGAATATTGCCTCCTCACAGAAGCTTTCCCCAGCTCCCTGGACTATTCAGTCCCCATGGTACACACTATACCCCTATACTATTCATAATTAAATAACTGTGATGGGGGTAAGGATTGAGAGAATTTGGGAGAAAGAAAAAAAGTAAGCCTGAGATAATGTGCCCAAAAAAGAGACAAGGAGCCAGAGAGAGATAAATAAAATTCCACAGAGACTAAAAGACAACAGGAGGTGACAACAGGAAGGTTTCTCCTCATCATCCAACATGAGTGTATATTTACAAATGCCTTCCTTCTAGTATGGAACTAAAACTGCACAGCCTTCTAGATGTAACTGCAGGGTAACATCTGCATAATCTTATTTCATTCCTATATCAACCCCAAATGATAGATATCATTATATTCCCATTTTACAAGTGGAGTAACTGAGGCTTCAATCTACACCCTCATTCAGAATGTGTATACTTTTCCCAGAATTTGGATCCAGGTGCATGAGCTTCCAGAGCTTATGTTCCTGGCCACCTATGGTGTGAGCCCAGTGAACTTGGCAGCCAAGAGGGGGAACTGGTCCAACGCTGAGCTGGGGCACAAAGTCGCCTATCAGTATTTACTAAATGAGCAGGGGCAGAGGTAGGATTCACTTCAGGGAAACTTGACTCCAGCCTGCATGCAGGGGAGCTCAACCCATACTCACCCTGTCCCACCACCATGCCCCGCCCCCGCTCACTTATCACCATGTAATTGAAATAATGCCTATCGACAGAGACTCACAAACAACTGCTCAATTTTCCTCAAAATTCAATTAAACTTCGTTTATTCTGGGGATCGATCCAATTAAAAGAAGGAAAATTTCTGATGGTCTGAGCAACACCATCCATCTTCAAACACAGCATCTACACCAGTGATGTAATAATTTGCCCAATCAATGCTTTAAAAGCATTTAGCAGTCTTGATAATGAACTTTTGTCAAAACAGCCTTGCAGAGCAATAAGTGCCTGCAGATTAATATGAAGTCATAAAGGGCTAATGCCTTGGGGTGGAGGCAGGGAAGCCGACATGAATCAGTGGGAGCTGTGGGTTGGGGCGTCACCCTTCCTTCTGCACCACCTCAGAACTAGGTAAGCGCAGCCTCAGCAGGACCCAGAAAATGGTGAATGCACTTGTCTCTGCAAGTTTCTCTCCCTTCCACTGTCCCAACTCCAAGCCTCCAACCCGGATCACCCTCAAAGCATTTGTGGCAGTCTGCTCTACTGAAGAAAATGTCCAAGGGAAAGAAGCATTGCTTGAAAGAAGAGCTTCCTCTTGGCCATCAACCTTGTCCAAAAGCTCTGGCTTCAAAAGTGATCTTTGAGCTGCAAAGACCTCCTTTTGTCCTCCAGAGCCATGCTTTCTCTTGGGATATTCAAATTATGATCTGTGTGACCTCGAACAAATTATTTAAGGTCTCTGAGCTTTAGTTTTTGCAAAATGGGGATGATAGATTTATTGAAGCTCAGGGGAGGGGGGTTGGGTTAGATTTCTGAATGACAAGGACGCAACGATTAATAAGACTCAGGCTTTATATTTAAAGACTTCAGGGACACCAGAAAAAGACAAGTGCAAACAGCTACAATGCAAGAAGTAATGCTGTTAGAGATATCTGAACCCAGTGCTAGAAACACCATGCCTGAGGGATCAGAGAGTGCTGTGCTGAAGCGCTAAGTTTTGAACAGAGTCTTGACCAAAGAGCAGATATTTCCTAGATGAGGAATGAGAAGGGAAGGGGGTCTAGGCTGAGGAAACTACAAGTGCAGAAGCACAGAGTCATGACAAGAAACAGCCTATTCGAGGCACAGTGTGCCTGAGTCAGAGTCGGGAAGTGAAGCAGAACAGGGTTGACTAAGCCAGATCTTCAAAAGTCTCATTGGCTAGGCTTGGAAGATTGTTTTTCATTCCAAGGGAAATGGGAGCCTAGAAGGTCTTAAGCCAGAGACTGACATGAAGAGAACTGCGCGTGATGTGAGGAGAACTTCAATCTCAAGCAAGCTATGAGAGGGGTGGTCATGGGGAGGAGATAGTCAGAATGATTTAGGTGAGACATGGTATAGCCAGGGTGGCCTAACCACACAGCTTGACTCCCCTAGGAATCCCCATAGCCATCCTCTCCCCAACCTCCCTGTTCTCAACAAGTATCCCCAGGCCCCAGGCAGGAAACCCAGGAGACCTTTTAATACACCTTCCTTTTCCATTCCCCACAGTCCCTAGGATTCCCTAGAAACCTTGTTCCCTGAGTGCTAGATTCTACATGGAGGAGCATGGCCTCCCATCCCAAAAAGTTGAGCTCATTTTATCCCAACAAGGTCCCCTTCACTCCGAGGAGGGTCAGGATACAAGGTCCCTTGCAACCTGACATGGGCATACCCAGAGCTGTCCGTGGTGCTGGTTGTATTGGTTCCAAGGCAGAAGTTCCCTTCCAAAACCAGAGCTTGGCAAGTCACTGACTTGGGAACTGGGCCAGCCTAAGACAGGATGGCCAAGATGAGTAGAGCTGGGCAAGTCCATGAACGCTGGGGTGGTCCCTAATCCATCAGGAGCTAGTTCTCCATCGCTTCCTCCAGTCATTCAGGCCGGGGGCCACCTTGGGTGATCTGTGCTTTCACATGGAGACCAGGCTGTGGCTCCAGTGTCCTTTAGCATCTCCTCTTCAGGTCTGAACTATCCCTTTAAAAACTAGAAAATCTCAGGGGCTGGCTGGTACTTTAAAAGCTGGGGATCTGGGTGGCAAAAGGAATGAAACTCTTGCTCCTCTTGCCAGAAGTCACTGCTCCCCTACGGGACGCCAGGCCCTGACCTGCCATCATAGAGGCTCCGGATTTGGAAAGAGGAGGATTAAGAATTAAAGAGAGGGAGGGAAGGGAACTTGTGCTGCTAGATCAGGGGGAGCATTAAATGATCCCAAGTCCAGAAATGCCTTTTCAAAGACTTCTGCCATTAGGACTTAATATTAAATTTACTCCTTCTGTGCCTTAAAAAATAGCTAATTTTTTTTTTCAAAAGGTACTTTTGATGCCAAAGGTATGGCTTAGGCTGAAAGGCACTGGCACATCAAACATCATTTGGGGGATTTCAAAGGGCTGTTTCAGCGGGATCCTGTTCTCTTGGTCCCCCTCCTCGGCTGATGAAGTTTCTGAGCCCCCTGAAGTCGGATCTTGTGTTCTTGGCTATCAAAGGCCCCAGCAACATCGTGTCCGTCTGTCTGTCCCAGTGAAACTTTTGCAAAGAAAGACTCCCTTTTACACAGAGATCTGAGGGGAGAATAAAAAGGATGCTGATTTGCGAGGAAACAGGAGGGAAGCCCTGCTGGGCCGATAGGAATCTTTTGACTTAACCGAGGCCAGATTTGAATACATTTGGCCCAGACAAGGGGGTGGGGGGAAAAATCCATTACTTTGGAGAAAAGCTTCACAGGGTTTCAAAAGGAAATATGTTAATGTTGGGGAAAATCATTTGTGTGGGCTTGTGTGTGAGTGTTTCAGACTCCCCCAAGTTTAACATCACCAACCAGGAGCAAAAAGCAAAAGCTGTGGAATTAAACTGCTGCTACTCAGTGGAGGTATGAGGGAGCTGGAGGTCTGGGTTGACTAAGCAGCCTCTCTGGCCTTGCCCCAGTGAGCTGGGGAGCCCCTTGAAGGCCTTCCTTTCCTCAAGAACCTGCTCAGGAGTCTCCAGACTGATGCTCACAGAGATCTCCCAGACAGTTCCCAATGTCTAGTTGGGAAGACTGAGGCCTGGGAGAAGAAAAGCATTGCCAAAAGGGCTATGCTGGCCAGGCCTCTGGACTCGAGTTCCTGGTGGCCCACATGACTTCTCTCCAAGGTCCCTGCACACACAGGCCCATGCTCTCTAAGAACGGCACACAGAGCTCCCTGAAAACGAAGTGCCTGTCATACCCAACCCTGGGAACGGACATCCCTGTGCCCTGCCTTTGTCCCAGGCCCCATGGGAACAGAATAATTACTTCCAGACAACTAGTTGGAAATTTTCCTGGCACTTCAAGTGGTAGCACGCCTGGACTCAGGACCTGGGCTCAGTTCAGTATTCTCTGCACCTCATCTCCTCCTTCTGTCAGAAAAAGACAACTCCATCAGCCCTGTCTCAACTTCTTAGGACTGCTGCAAAATTCCACTTAGGTCAGGAATAAACACTGTGGGCAGGGAATCCGCAGAGCAGGGCAACGGGAAGCTCTCTCACACTCCAGCCAGTTCAGACACAAGCAGGATGAAGGAAGTAGGTCGTTGCAAAGACTGACCTGTGTGCTTGTGGAAAACGCACCTGAGCCACTAGGAGGCCTTGCACCCCCTTATCAACCCTGCACTTTTCACCAGTTTCAGGGCCCTCTTCTTCATTAGAAAAATGGTTGACAGAACTTAGAGAAGAAAATAACTCTTTTTGGGGAGAAGATGAGGAATGGGGCAGAAGTTAGAATCTGGGACTGACTGATTTAAACTCCCATCCTGAGCATATTACCCAGCGAACTTGGAGCCAGCAAAACTCAGCACTTGAATCTGAGCATCGTCCTCCCTCTGTGAAAGGGAAGAGAGAAAGAGAGACGATAGCTCATCATTAATGGTCTTGAATTAATATAAATTAGTTGAGCCCGTCTCAGCGGCTCCCAGTCAGGCAGAGCACGGGGCTGCTGGGGAGGAGCCAAGGTTCCTTTCGCATCACAGTCCAGTGGCCATCCATAAAGCCACTGCTGACCATGCATCTTCCCTCCCCCATGGCCGCTCCTCCTCCCCACCCCTACCACAAGCTCCAGGCTGTGAGGTGTCAGCCAGGATGGTGATGGGACCGCTGGGATGAGGTGCAGCACTCCCAGAGCATGAGACCTTTGGACCAACCTTTGGAACATTGCCGTCTGGAGAGTTGATGCCATTAGGAGTGGGGGGACGGGCATCCTGAGCTCAGTTGCAGGTCAAACCACCTCTCCCCACCCACTCTCTTGCCCTGGGCCAGAGAGGTAGCAGACATGAGTGTCTGTGCCCAGAGCCGAGCTCACACAGCAGAACAATGCCTGGCAACATGGCATTCAAACACAGCAGTGCTGCGCAGCCCAGAGCTAGCAGTATTGCTTGGGATCGTGGACCGCCCAGGGCTCTGCCATGTTTGCTTGAATACACGAGACTGTGAATTATTTCGCCACAATTAGCCCAAGTCCAGCTGTGCCCTTCTGTGACCACATCAGTTCAGTTATCACTCAAGGGATGTAATCCACCCATCAGGCAGCATAGGGTCATTTAATACCAGCAAAGGGGCACAGAGCTGAGAATTCATTGAAGGCCACGGGTCTCCTATCTCAGGATGGTCCACTTAAGCACGTGAGACCCCATGGCTCGTGACTGACCAACAAAGGCTCCCTGACTCAGCATTGTCACAGTGAGGTTGCTGAGACTTCCTGGCTCAGGCCTGGCCCACTGGCACATACTGGGACTTCCCCCGGACCAAGCAACATTGGCTGCTTAACCCAAGGCTCAGAGGTCAAAGGGCACTCCCTGAAATTATCCCTGGGAAATAAAACTTTGACTCGATTTATAGATTTTTTTTAAAGAAGCTGATACTCAGAGAGGTTAAGTAGCTGCCATGAGGACACACAGCCAGTAAACAGGGCTCAAGTAGTGACAAGAGCTAACTCTTACCGATGTGGTGATTAAAACTTTACCTGGAATTCCACATATCATTCTCACGGTTTCCATGAGACAGGACTAGTGAAGTCCCAGTTTTGTATACACAGCAACTGAAGCTCAGACAGGTTGAGCCACATTGCCCTGTCACACAACTGGAGCTGGGATCCCAATGCACAGCCCCCAAAGATCCAGCATCTAGGCTCAGAAGTTGAGATCTGGGGCTGTGGAGCCAGCCTACCTGTCTTCAAGTCTTGCCTCTCCCCTTAAGCATCAATGTGACCTTGGATGAGTTATTCAGCAGATTCTCAGTTGCCCTGCTGAAAAAAATGGAAATAATAATTGTAATTTGTCAGTGCTGTATCACTGATACCCAAGGAACACTTACAACAGGGCCTGCCAGGTACCAAGTGCTGTGAGTTTGTTAGATGAATCCTTCTGCACAGCCATGGTTCCACTGATTCTGTAAGTAGTACGGTAAACACTGGCAACTTGGAGGGCCCGCCTCTCCAGCCTGTCCCCTGCACCCTTGGGTCCCAGGCTCAGCAGAAGCACACTCCCGAAACACACCCCAGATCCAGCATCTGTAATGCTTCTGTCAGAGCAAACGAGGCCATTAACTGACGAGCTCTGTGATGGAATTGTCCCGTGCAGTATTTATTATAGGGTCCTTTCTCTGACACCTCCCAGGGAGAGAATATTAAATATTTAATGCACGCCAGGCTGCTCGTTTTTCATCCCCACTTCTGCACTCCAGTCGGCTCTGGTCTGGGGAAGAGCCAAAGTCCACCAGCCAGGCCTACTCATGCCTTCCCTCCTCCCTCCACAGCCCCTCTCTCTAGGGCGCAAGGCCAGACACTCCTGGGATGGAAACGTGTGAGGCCCCTCCCCAAGGATGTGCAGCTGAGTCCCCAACGAACCCTGGGAAGGACTCCTCCATCAGTCACCCTTGGCTGGGGGCCTATGAACTGTCAGGTGAAAGCCATGCACATTATCTAAAGAGTTGCCAGGCATTGGTCGCCAGAGACTGGAAGTCTCAGAGCACCCTGTCCATATCTCCTCCACACACACACACACACACACACACACACACACACACACACACTTCTGGTTCCTCCACCCACCTGCCTCCCACTCACCACCTGCACCTCTGCACACAGGTGCTTCTGGCTGTAGAAGCCTGCTTAGCCATCATGCATAAGCTGGAAGGACCAGGGAGTGCCTGCTCTGAAGCAAACCTTAACCAGTGATGGACAATAAGACAGTATATGAAAGCCCTAACTGTGACTGGGCACAGTGACTCACTCCTGTAATCCCAGAATTTGGAGACTGTAGTGAGCTGTGACTGTGCCACTGGACAGCCTGGGGGTCAGAGCAAGACCCTCTCAAAAAAAAATAAAAAGGCAGCTTCTTTGCCCATCTCAGGAGTTTGTGTTCATTCTATGCTGTATCTCTGAGGTCCCTGGGAGGGGTCCCACAGTGGCAACTGCTTACTAACACACCCTACGTTCGCTTTGTTTCACTCTCTTACTTCTCCTCTCTTCTACAAGTGCATCCTGGGTCACCTTCAAATAAACTGCACTCAAATCCTTGTCTCAGAGGCTGCTTCTGCAGGAACCTAAACAAAGACAATGCCTTGGTCAAGTGGGAGATTAATTAGAAATCACAGGAGGGTAAGTCTCAGGAGTGTGTTTATTCTTCCATCAAGCACCTGCTCAGGGTCAGGCTCTGTGCTGAGACTGGGAACACAGCAAGGACTCATTTCTGACTCCTAAACCCTCAAGTGCTCCCAAGCCGATTGGGGGCACAGCCACAAAACTCCAGCCCCAGTGCAATGTGATCAGCACTCTCGACCCTCACCCTCTGCCCAGTGATGCCATGCTGAGAATAAAGCTACCCCTTCTCAGTTTCCTCCCTGGTGGAAACATTGCTCTCTGTACTCCATGGCAAACAGGTACATGGGTTCCCAGACCGACCATTGAAAGGGATCTTGTCAGTCGTGGCCGCGGAAATGTTCCAGACCTCCTCTTTCCTCTCTCTCTTTTTCTGGTGACTTCCAGCCACCTGGGTCGCGCATGGGTGCTGGCAGTTGGAGCAGTGTGATCCACGCAAGGGGAAAGGCAGTTCACAAGCATCAAGGCAGAAGGGTGGAAACAGGGAAGTGAATTTTCCTTCTCCAGAACATTGACCAAAGGCTCTCAGGTGTCAGGTCTTCTGCTTTCCTCAGTGTCTATTTGGGGCAGGGCACCTGAGGGGCTCCAGGACATGAGAGAAAGGGGAAGACCTCATGGTCAGGAGGGAGCAGGGCATTCACCTGACTGAGAGTCCACTGAATGCCAGGCTCAGTATTCTACCTCCAAGAGATCTCCTGTAATCCTCACAACAGCCTCGTGCAGGTCTATGGTTTTCTTCCATTTTTACGTAGGAAGACACTGAACTCCCAAGAGATCAAGTGACTTGTCTAAGCCTCCTCATCCAGGTAAGGCTTGGGAGCCCCTCACATACCTTCTTCCCACCTCTTCAGGCTGAGGATGAGGAAAAGAAGCCAGTCTTGGATTTTGTCCTAAGAACAATGGGGAACCATGGAAGAGTAGCAAGCAGGGAAAGGACAAGGCCACAGCTGTATTCTGGAGCCACTGTGATTTATTCAGTCCACCACTGTCACTGCTGCCACCAGGTTAGGGGTCTGTGTAGACCCTCACCCCTCACCCCACCTGAATCAGGACAAGCTCTGGGTTGAGAGGTTGGGCCTGCAGGGGCCTGCTAGGATGGACAGTATCACCCTGCTCTTCCTGCTGAAGGGTTTTGCTCTTTTGGGACTCCTGCCTGAAACCATCTTCTTCCCTCTTAACCCCTTTTCCTGTGGCTGGCTCATTCCCAAATTTCATTATCAGCATAACCGTCATCTCAGAGGGTGCTGCCCTCACCCTTGCAGTGGGTTGAATTATGTCCCTCAAAAAGATCTGTTCAAGTCCTCACCATCCCCCAACTCTGGGACCTGTGAATGTGAACTTATTTGGAAATAGGGTCTTTGTAGATGTGATCAAGAGAAAATGAGGACATACAGAATTAGGGTGAACTCTCATCCAATGGCTAGTGTCTTTATTGGAGTAGAGAAGTTAGGACACAGAGACCTGGAGAGGAGAGCACCATGTAAAGACAGATACAGAGGTCAAAGTGATGCTGCCACAAACCAGGGAAGGTCGGGGGTCACTGGAAGCTGGAAGAGGCAAGGAAGTCTTCTTCCTCAACGTCACACGCTTAGCCTCTAGAACTGTGAGAGAATACACTTCTGTGGCTTTAAGCCACGCCATTTGTGGCACTTGGTTATAGCAGCCCCAGGAACTAATGCAGCCCCTAAGGTCAGTCTCTCTTTGTGTTTCCCATCACACAGCTTCCTTTCTTCCTCCTCCACACCAGCAATAGCAATCTATAATTATCTCTATTTATATGTTATGTTTATTATTCATCCCACTCACCAGACTGGGAACGCTAAGAGGGCAGAAGTTTTGCCTGCCTTGTTTTCTGCTATATTCATAGTGCCTGTCCCGGTGTCTATAGTGTCTGGTACATAGTAGGTGCTAAATAGACATTCACTTATTAACAGAGATTTCGTGACTGTCTACCATGTGTTAGCCCTTCTAGGTGAACAAGATAAAGAGTCCTATCATGGAACTCACATACCACATTCAACAAGAAGCATAATAGACAAGCAGACACACAGGCTGTTAGAAGCTGATAAAGTACTGAGGGGGGAGGAAAGATAAGGAGGGGTAAGGGAGATGAAGCATTGGGGTGGAAGAGCACAGCCTGGAAAATTAAACAAGGTTGTCTAGAAGGCTCCACTGACAGGCAGCACTTAAGCAAAGTTTGAAGGTGAGGGAGTTAGCCACGTGAGATTCTGAAGGAAGCACATTCCAGGCAGAGGGCATAGCCACTGGAAAAGTCCTCAGGCTATAGGAGAGTGCTTGGCAGCTCAAGGAAAAGAAAAGAGGTCCATGCAGGTGGAATGGAGCGAGGAAAGGAGAAAATAGCTGAAGAGGAGATCAAATATCTGTTGGATGGAGGAAGGGATGGAGGGAAGGGAGGTGGGAGAGAAGATGGGAGGGAGGAAGGGAGGGAGGGAAGGAAGCATGGCTGGCTGGCAGGTTGGATGGATGGATAGATGAAAGGAAAGAGGGAAGAAGGGGGGAATGATTCATATTTAGAAATCAAAGGAAAGTGTTAACTCTGTCCTCTGGCTGTATGTTAGGTCAATAATCACGAATAAAAAGAGTCCTACTCAAGAAAATCAGCCAATTGCAGACCAGACGGAGACTGAACAAAGTCAGTTCTCAACACCCTTAAAATGGCATCACAGAACAGGAATGAAGATGCCTAAGAAAATAGACTCCAGCTTCTTGAGGGCATCAGGTCCCAAGTGAGACTCCTTCAGAGCCTGGGGTCTCACCCCCCAGTTGGCTGGAGCCCCACATACTCTCAAGCCCTCCCTTAGAGCCATACACCAGGCCGGTCTAGGCTCCTGACAGCTCAAAAGAGATCTATTCCAGATAAATTGCTAATGAGACACTTTCTGATACAGAATCCCTGAAGGGCACCCATAAAATTCATTAGAAGTCACTGAAATATGAAACAAAATCAAGTTGGTTCCTTAAAATTAGGAATTTCCTTTTCCTCCCCATTCCCAGCCCCAGCTGGGTCAGGTCAGCATCCGCAAGGAGCCGAGGAGGAGCCCTATTGATAAATTCCTGGGTGAGGGTGTGACCCAGAGTCGGGGGAGTCCTCTGTCCCGCAATCTGCTTCTTATCTTCCTCCATCCATTCCCATTCAGCCTGCTCTGGGAAATCTTCCCAGCCTCCAGACAGGTCACGCTGAAGGTGAAGAAACTGAAGGCTCCTGGCTGCTGCTTCCCCATCTGCCTCGTCTGTCCCTCCCTATGGAGCATTCTGGCTCTCCTCCTTACCCTCTCGGCAGTGCTCAGCCCAGCTGACCATGCAGCCTCTTCTTTTCTTGCTTTCCACGATGATACCCTGGCCTGGTTCTCCTTCTATCTCCCTGGCTGCTCCTCCTCTGGGTTTGCAAGCTCTGTCTCTTTCACGACACAATCTCTAAGCATTGGGGCACCCTGGACTTCACCTTGGGCTTGCTCTTACTCTCTCCCTCTCACCAGACTATACTGTTTATTTCCAAAGTTGAAACAATCAGTATACCAACAACTTTTTATTTTTTCATCTTCAGCTCCAGTCTCCCATGAACTCTGAGACTCCATCTTTTTCTTTTCTTTTCTTTTTTTTTTTTTTTTAAGCAGGATTTATTAAGAGGACAGAAAAGTTTCCAAAGTGAGAGGGGACCCAAAGGGGTTGCCTGACTCCATCTTTTTCTTCATCTCTTTTTTTTTTAGATACAAGGGATACATGTGCAGGTTTGTTACATAGGTATATTGTGTGCTAGTGAGGTTTGGGCTTCTACTGAGCCCATCACCCACGTGGTGGACATGGTACCCAGTGGGTATAGGTTTTTTCAACCCTTACCTTCCTTCTTCTCTCCCCTCTTCAGGAATGCCCCAGTGTCTATTGTTCCTATCCTTGTGGTCAAGTGTAATCAGTGTCTAGCTCCTGTTTATTAGAGAGAACATGTGGTCTTCAGTTTTCTCTGTTCCTGAGATAATTCACTCAGGATGATGGCCTCTAGATCCATCCATGTTGTTGCAAAGGACATGATTTCATTTTTTTTAATGGCTGCATGGTATTCCACAGTATATATGTACCACATTTTCTTTATCCAGTCCACTGTTGAGGGGCACCTAGGCTGGCTCCATGTTTTTGCCATTGCGGTTAATGCTGCAATAAACATGCAGGTGCAGGTGCCAAGACTCCGTCTTTATGAGGACTTTAAAAAGGCAGCTCAAACTTAACATAGCCAAAATGAAACTCTTGATCTTCTCCATGTTTCTTATCTCAGTAAATGGCACAGCCCCACCCACCCAGTTACTCAAACTGAACACCAAAGAACCCTCCCCAATTATCCTCTTTATTTGACCCATACTGCTCATATCCACAAGTTCTCTCTGCTCTTGTTCTAGTGCCTACCTTGAATCGGGCTTCTTCTATTTCTGCTATTTCCGTCCCAGGCCAGGCCTCCTTCCTACTTCCACCACAACTGCCTCCAATCCATTCTCCACCCACCAACTGGAGTAGTTATCTAAAAATGTGGGTTCTGCTGCTAGCAAAAGAAACAGCAGCCACTATGTCCAAGCACAGAGCTCCAGGAGGCCCTGTGGGAAAAGGCCAGATCCAGGGTCTCCAAGAAGAGGCTCATGCAGCCATCTAGGGGACAACCCAACTCCTCCAAGCTCTCTACATGCTGAGAGACAGGAGGAGCGCTGCCCAGAGCGCAGTACATCCTAACTACTGATTACCAATTGCATGTTGAGTATCCTTAATCTGAAAATCCAAAATGCACAATGCTCCAAAATTCGAAACTTTTTGAGCACCAATGTGACACTCAAAGGAAATGCTATTGGAGTATTTCAGATTTCAGATTTTCAAATTAGGAAGGCTGAGCCAGTAAGTATACTGCAAATATTCCAAAATCAGGAAAAAATCAAAAGCCAAAAACACTTCTAGTCCCAAGCATTTTGGATAAGTAATGCACAGCCTGTAGTTTCATTTTCACTAACAATAAAAACAATGTAACTCTGCCTTTGTGGTTTCCTTAGCAGTTTGCAAAGAGTTTCCAGGGGCGTTATTGATGGGACTCCTTCAACAATTCCTCAAGATCAGTCTGAGGCCCCCAGTCTCACATGAGGGCTGCATGGTGGCAGAATAGCACTCCACCCCTGGTCTTCTGAGCACAGTTGAAACTACCCACGATGTCTGCTTGAAACAAGCATTTTCATTTACTTCATAAAACAGCTCAGAAATTCCACTACCCTGGCACCCAAGTGGCAGCTTCCAGTTAACTCTGGGAACATGGACAAGAATCTTTTTATAGCTACCATTTCCCAGCTTAGATTTGAGGAAATCCTTAGAGCCCATCGTTCTGCCCAGCAGCCCTACACTCAGTCACTCTGTTCTGGAAGAGTCTCATCTAAGCCAAAGCATTATTTTGAGTTCACCAATGGAGTCGCTATTTCACTCTCTCACTCTCATCATCCTTACTCTTGGTTACATGTGAGACTCCCCTAGAGAGACTGTGCCCGGAAGCTGTGAGTCTGCTGGCCTGTTGTGGAGCTGGGCTCTGATAGTTTCTAGGTCCTCCAGGTGATTATAGAAGACAGCCATAGTTGAGAACCACCAACCATCAATCCACAAACACATATAGAACACTCCAGAAGCTTTCATCTAATATGAAAAATATAAAGGTAAACAGATGATTCAAACAAACTATTTTCCAAGCATTTGTTTTTGTAAATTTTTTAATTTAACAAACATTTCTATCACTTTCCAGTTGCTAGGCAATGTTACAGACACTTTTAAAATTTAACTCTTTTAGAACTTAAAATTTAACTCTTTTAGAACAAGAATAAAGAAGGTACTATTATTATCTTCATTTTTCAGATGAAGAAACTGAGACACAAAAAACTTAAGAACGTATGTAAAGTCACAACATCTAATGAGTGGCCAAGCTAGAGAATCGGACTTCATGCTTCTAACCACTATTCTCCAAAGGCAGTCATTCCCAAACCTTAGTAGGATATGTACAGAACACAGATTATTGGTCCCATTCAACTCCCCCCATTCCCATTTGCCTCCACCATTAGATTTTGGTTCAGTCTGCTGAGAGAAGACATAGGAACCTACATTTTTCACATGTCCCAGGTGATTCAGATGCAGGTGTCTTGAGGCCTATCCTCTTAGGAGCTCTCTGATTAAGTAAGGTGTGATGGTTTTAAGTTGTGCCCACAAACACTGTGACACTCCTCTTAAAGGTGGACCCTAATCACCCTTCCCTTGAGAATGGGCTGGACTTAGTAGCTTGCTTCCAACAAACAGAATATAGCAGAAATGATGGTCTATGATACGGGGCTTCTAAAGGAAAGAGCAGGACAAGGTGAGTGTCAGGTGAGACATGAGATGCATCAAGAAGCACCATATAGGGCATAAGAGGCACTGTGGCTTCCTTTTTGCCCTAAGACCATACATTCTGGGGGAAGTCAGTCAACTGACATGCTGTGAGGACACTCAAGCATCCTTCCAAAGGAGCCCACATGGACAAAAATTGAGGACTCCTGCCAACAGACAACACCATCTTGCCAGCCATGTGAGTGCGCCATCTTGAAATCAGACCCTGCAGCCCCAGCCCTGCCTTCAAGATAGAGTAACCATACATCCCAGTCTGCCTAGGACAGCCATGGTTTGTGCCTGTTGGCTGTGTATTCCATGTAATTTACCATTTATTCTGGATAAAACTATCCCAATTTAACCAACTATAAGTTATATACTTACCCTGTTGATGAGCCCAGCATGCAGGCTAAGGCATTTGGATTTTACCCTGAAGGTGGTAGGGATCCACGGAAGGGTTTTAAGCTGGAGAGTGGCCTAATTCAAATTATGCTTTAGAAATTCATTTGCAGAGAATACACCAGTGTGCCCGATGAACTTGTATGGAGAGTGGACTGGTTTGGAGAATAGCTGGGGATGAACTTGGATGGAGGGTCAACTGGTTTGGAGAATGGCTGTAGAGGTTTTACCAAGGGAGAACAAGATGAGAAGCCAGGGAGGAGAAGAGCACAGACCCTCAGCCAGAGTAGAGTGGTTCGTGACCACAACAGCTTATATGAAGCCTGGAACAGTGGAGATGGGGTCACAGGGAGTTTAGGAAAATTTAGGAGATATTAAACAAACTTGGCTACAGTACACATAGAAGAAGCAGCCAGGGGTGATTCTAAGGTTATCAGAGGAGTGTGGCCCCCACATTTCAAGGCCCAAAGCTCTATCTAAAAATAGCTCTCAAATGGCTCACCTCAATTGCAGCCAACAAGGAAATGGCTGGTTTGTTACTGAATCGCAGGAGTTTTGGCCAAAAGACCTGAAACCATGTGTAGTCTTGGCTCAAGAAGGTCCCATTGGACCTAGTCTTCTGCTAGGGGCAATGCCATAGCCCTGATGCATGCATAATCTCATTTTCCTCTCACAACAAGTCAGCGAGAATGCTGTAATTATTATTTTTTTCATTTATCAGCCCTGAGAGAAGCTGCCAAATGTTTCTAGAATGTCAGCTCCTATAGGAAGCACAGACAGAATTCAAACCCAGACCTCTCTGGATATTTGGTATCAGCTGGAAAGAGGAGTTTTTTGGGGGGAGGGGGTAAATTCCCTAGAAACACTCTCTTGCCTCCTCCCAGCTGGGATACCTTGGCTGAACTTGAGTCACCCTCCTAATAAAAATTCCATGTTCCATCAGCAGAATGCTTCCATCCCAATTAGATCAATTTTCTCTAAGTAGCAATAAATGTGTTTTTCTTTCAGAGGCCAGCCCGACACATTAAGCCTGCTTGGAGCAACCATTCCCCAGGCCTCTGGCTCTGAGTGTGTGGGGTCAGGGGTCACAGTGCCGCCGCCTCCAGCTCATTAGTGGGGCCCATTCATCTTTGCTGGGACACCAGCACTCAACATGGTGGCAGGGCTCAAGGTGGGGGTGTGCCAGCAATTCATCAGAGACTCCAGTTCGCCGGAGACAAGAGCAGAAAAGGAGGCATGCTCACAGGCCGGCAGGAGCCCCGGGCCCAGAGCTGAGAACCGGAGCTGCCTGGTTAAAGGTTAACCTGGTCCAGGATGTCTGTCTATAGGGGCTCACAGTCACCTTGCAGGGAAGGAAGGCCCCAGGACAGGCCCCTTTCAGATGCACCTGGCTCCTATCTGCTAACAGAGCTTCCCTTTTGGCCACCTCCCCAAGCCAGTCCCCAGAATCCATCCAAGCAAGGCCCACAAGGGCTTGGAGAATGATGCTGTCACTCAGGCCTCCTGTGGACCTGGACCTGCCTGGAATAGGTTCTTTGATTTGCAAATCCAGACTCGGAATGAAAGCCTAAGCTAACCCCCAAAGCCCCACTCTGCCCTGCCCTGCCTGGGCCACTGGGCTTAGGAGAAGCTTTTCCAAAGGAATGAGACTGCTCCGCTTCCTCAGGACTGGAGCTCAGCATCAGAATCACATCCCTGGATGTGGGATTTCTAGGGGGGCATGATATTCATCTACTAGGGAGACCACAATGAAGTACCACAAACTAAGTGACCTAAACAACAGATACATCCTTTCTCACAGTTCTGGAGGTTAGAAGTCCCAGGCTGGAAGGTGCCAGCAAAGCCATGCTCCCACTGTAGGAGCTAGGGAAGTGTCTGTTCCAGACCCCTCTCCTCACTCCTGAGAGTTCCTTGGCTTGTGGCAGTGTAGCTCCAATCTTCACATGGCACTCTGCATGTGCTTATGTCTGTGTCCAAGTTTCTCTTTTATAAGCACACCAGCCATATTGGATTAGGGGCCCAACCTACTTCTGTATAAAATCATCCTAACTAATTATATCTGTAACAACCCCATTTCCAAATATGATCACATTCTGAGGTACTGGGGCTAGGACTTTGACAATCAATTTAGAGCGACACAACACAGACCTTAACACTCCCCCTTTGAGCCACATGAAAGGCAAATCCTGGGAATCCCAATTCATTTGACAAATGTGTGCCCCTATGCAAGATGCCAGGGAGACAGTGATGAGCTGGTGTCTGCTCTGTGGATTCACAGGTGGCAGCGGAGACAGACCTCAATCAATCACCCCAAAAAATGTACAATTACAAACTGCGGTGGAAGGAAGCAAAAACTCAAGCAGCTAGACATGCACAGGACCAGGTTGCACTCTAGGTAAGAAGTCGAGCCATCCTCATTTCCCTGTTCTGTTCTGCAGTACAGTAAGTCCCCTTTTAAGATGCAAACTTTCAAAGATTTCCAATCAAGTAACTTAGTTTATGTGTCTGGCGTACATTGTCACGTGCATGCACCTTCTACAAGTGGTTGTGCTTTCATGTACTTTACTGTACAGTATTGTATCGAGTACAGTATTTTATTTCAAGCCCGGGATGTCCAGAAGAAATCGTAAAAGCAGCGGTGATGTAGCTGGCATACTGTATAGTCAATTGTGTTTTGGGTACCTATGCTAACTTTGTTGGACTTAACAAACAAATTGAACTTACAAACACACTTTCAGAACAGAACTCATTCATATGTAGGGAACTTACTGTACAACTGACTCCTCCCTTGCCTCCTCCTGTCCTGGCCATCTGACCCTTTGCTGTCCCCAGCCCCCACTCAGCCTGATGCCTTTCCTGGAAACCCAATTCACAGTGTCTGAGCAACCTGGCCAAGAGCCACCACCCGGGGTAACCTTTGAGCAAAACCCAGGGAACTGACAGAAGTCTCCCTGAATGACACTCACCCTGGCCTACCTTCCCTCTCAGCAGTGACTTCCAGGCTCTTACATCTCCCACTGCAGTTCAGTCAGCCCTGGGGACTCCAGGATGGAATCCACAACCAGACAGTGACTGGCAAGTCTTAAGTCCAAATGTCACCTCCTCAGGGAAACTTTGCTGACCTGACTTCTCAGCTTCCCCTATCCCCAAACAAGTCCTCAGCATCCTAACCACAAATGAAACTAAATAATGAATTACAGAGTTAGCTGCTCCATGTCTGCCTCGCCCAGAGGCTGTACGCTTTACGAGAATGAAGGCAACTTTCTCATCTACCTCCGTACACCAAAAATCCTGATATAGTTGTGTTCTGTAAAAGTGAACTGGGTAAATAAACAAAATCAGTAACTATGTAATCAGCTTCCTCCTTCTTCTTTCTACCAAAACCACAAACTGAGCCACAGGCTTGATGTAAGTCTAGGCAACTCCTGAGAGTCCCAGGAGTCCTGATCGTGGTGCTCAGGGTGGAAGGAGCAGCCTGGGTAAGGACGGGACAGAGAGGAGATGCAGAGTGGGTTTGGAAAAATGAGTATGTAGGTTTGGCCAGAGCCAGGCCCAAACTTGCAGGGCCTCGAGTGCTGGACTTAGAAATGGTCATAGGATACCACTGAAGGTTTTTAAGAGGTGACATGATCAAGGCTGGGCTGTGCCAATAGGGAGAGCAGGTAGGCCAGGCATGGTAGCTCATGCCTGCAATTCAAACACTTGGGGAGGCTGAAGTGGGAGGCTGCTTGAGCCCAGGAGTTTGAGACCTTATCGCTACAAAAATTCAAAAAATTAGCCAGGCATGATGACTCATGCCTATAATCCCAGCACTTTGAGAGGTTGAGGCGGGAGGATTGCTTGAGCCCAGGAGCTCAAGACCAGACTGGCCAACACAACAAGACCTCATCTCTACAAAAAAAAATCAAAAAATTAGCCGGGTGTGGTGGCACACACCTGTAGTCCCAGTTACTCAGGAGGCTGAGGCAGAAGGATCTCCTAAGCCCAGGAGCTCACGGCTGCAGTGAGCCATGAGCATGCCTCTGCACTCCAGTCTAGGCAACAGAGTGAGACTCTGACTCAAAAATAAAAAAATAAATAAAGTAAAGCTGAGAGCAAGTAGGCCCACAAGACACTGCGCAAGATGAGACTGGAGCTCAGGGAAGAAGTTTGCTAATGCAAAAGCTCAAGTGCTGTCCCACAGAGAGGGCAACTGAGGTCATTGAGGGAAAACAGAAAGAGGGGGGAAATTGTATAGCATTTGGGGACAGCTGTGGTGGAAGAGGAGTTCAGGTTCAGGAGAGGCAACGTGATCAGGAAACAGAGGAGGAGTGAACACAGAGAGCCGAGGAAAGCCAGGTATGACCAGCATGCTTAGAGGCAGGTTCACTTTGCTCAAGTTCTTTGTCTGTCCACTGTGGGGCACAGAGAGACCTGGTTCCAAAACCTGAGCCATCAGGAGCCAGTTGTGATGTCTGGCAGGTGGATGCACCTCCAATGGTCTGGCTTCTCATCTGCAGACCAGCTGGAGAAACTCAACCTGTTAAGAATGAGTGATGTGATACATGGAGACATCTAGTGCCAGTCCCAGCATGCAGCCACCTCTCGGGTTTCCAGTCACCTAGTCCTGGTGTGACCAACATTCCCAACCTCTACACCGCAGGCACTGTCGGCTGCAGGAGTTTTTAATGCCCACATGCATCATAGGATGTTCAGCAGCATCCCTGGGAACCAAAGATATTTCTAGTCGTTGCCAAGCGTTGTCCCCTAGGGAACAATATCACCTCCAGTTGAGAATCACTGCTGTACTCCATGCAAGCTATGTACAAGTATCTCCTACTGCTTCTGTCTCCAAAGGAGGTCCTCTGAACCCATGCCCTTGTGTATTCTATCGACAAACATACTTTGGACACTAATTCTATGCCAGATTTGTGCTGGGCCCTAAAGAAAGCACTAAATAGAACAGTCCTCTGGCTCTCAAGGCTTTTACAGTGAGTGGAGGAAACACTTTTGATACAATGGTTTCACAGGGTGTGGTAGGCAGGATAATGGCCCCCAAAGTTGTCCATGTTCTGATGCCCAGAACCTGTGAATATGTTTTTTCACATGGCAAATGGCACTCTACAGACATGAATAAGTTAAGGACCTTGAGATGGAGAGATTATCCTGCAGGAAGGGGCTTTTCTTAATTTGCCTCAGGTAACTATAGCCCTGGTAGGAGACTGTGATTTTTCCTGGCATAGTCAGGGAGGTCTTCACAGAGGTGACATCTGAACTAGATCTTAAACAAATATGGAAAGAAAGGATAGTCATTCCAAGGAAAGAGGGTGGCACAGAAGTCGGTAAGAGCCTGATGCACTTGGAGGACAAGGAAGCAGCTCTACTCGCTGGAACATCAGGCATATGGGGGACTTGATTCAGAGATGCAGTGTTGAGTTCAGGACATGCAGAGTCTGAGGGGCCTGCTGGACACTCGTGGAAAGTGTCTATGAGGTGGCCAAATGCCGTGTCTGGAGCTCTGGCAAAAAGGTTAAGCTATTCCACACCGTCCTCTTGATGCCGCTCCAGGGAGCCCAGCTCGGATCAGGCTCAGGTCCCCTCCTACCAGCCCAGCCTCAAAGACGTCTCCCCATGACTCTGAAGAATGCCTGGCTATCCAACAACTTGCTTTTAGGGTCTAGTAGTGCCTGTCCTTGCAGTGGCTCCACTTCCCAGCACTTAACTCCAAGACAGGTATTGATGGTGCCTTGACCTTCCCTAATATATTGCTGCAAGGTGACGTGGGCCAGTCCTGCAGTGCCGGTCACACCATGGGCCCTCCCTGGGCCCAAGCAAAGAACAAGAAAAAACCATCAAGCTGGGTGCAAGGTTTGCAATACAAATGGCAGTGAGTTGTTTTCAGGAGGCAAATGGGCCCCCGCAAACTAATGGCTCTTGGTGGCTTCCTCCCTCCCCACCTCCCCACCCGGAGCTTCCCCCTCCAAAGCTGGCCCAGCTGGAAAGCTGCGATTGCTCCAGCCACCCCCCACCCTAGCCCTTTTGCTGACAGTATAACCTTCAGGAACCTGAAATTCCTGAGTGGTCCCCAGAGCTCCATGCATCTTGAAAGAAAATTTGTGTAATGTCATTTCAGGCTGTCCCTAATCCAGAATTATTGAGGGGGGGCTGGGACCTGGGAATTGCCTCTGACACTTGACAAATACTTGGCTTTGTGTAAATGGACAGGCTCCTGAAATAACTGCCTTTGGATGTCACATGAAGAGAAATTAATTCTTTATTAACTTCCGCAATGATAATCTAATAAACCCATCGGGCCTCCAGGCCCCAGCATTTAAAGAGCTTGGTGGTTTGGATGCAAATGTCTCCCGACCCCATTTTGTCGGGAATTTGCTCATGGAGAGGAGGAATAATCAGCTCTAGCGGTCAGATGTCAGCCCAGGGTCAAGACGGGTGACTTTCATGGCTCCAACAGACCTGAGACTCAGGAGGCTCGACCTTTTCTGTGGCTACTGGCTGTTCTGGATATTCTGGGATAGCCCTTAATTTCAGATATTCTGTGCCTTTGTTCCCAAAAGAGCATTTGTTTTGATCAGATGACAGCCTCTGGTTTTTGTGTGGTCACTGCAGCCCTCACCCACCAGTGCCAAAACGCTATTGGTCTGTTCTTTCTTTTAACTCCTAAGTGCCGCCAGGTGCCAGCCATGGGAACTCAAGGCCCCTGTCCTTGAGGCTTATGGTCTTGTGGGGAGCAAACAATAGAATTAGATGTCATTATAAATTGGAGGAAATGCTATATGAACAAAGAATATCTGGGAAAGTGGCAAACCTCCCTTCTCAGAGATGAGATGAGTCCAGATCTCACTCACCATGCAGGTCCACAGTGTCAGCAGGCAGCCCAGTCTCTCTGGAGAGGTCCAGCCTCCACATACCTGCCATCAGCACTGAAAGAAGTAGGAGTCTTCACATCCATCCTGGAAGCAGGAAGAGCAGGAGAAGGAGGTGACAGGTGCCACAGAGGTCTGCCAGGGAAGGAGAATCAGAAACCCCCAGAATTCCAGGGGCAGAAGATTCCAGCCAGTCCCTGCTTGCACACCTCCCACAATAAGGCACTCACTACCACTCAAGGAGACCTCTGAAAAGCTAGTGACTGCCAAGTTCTTGAACAGACCAATGTGTGAGTATATATGCATCTCATATATATATGTACATATATATAATTAACACATAATAAAGATATATCACAAACTAGTTTAAAAAATAAAGAATTACCCAATTTGTGATACTAGACCAATGATCTAACCACATGGGATCCCGTATGGATTTTAAAACCCAGTAAAACTTAAACAAAACTAGAAAAAAAAAAGCATGTGAATGACATTTGAGAGTAGGGAAAGAATTTTCTAAGTATGAAAACAATGGAAGAACTCACAAAAGAAAAGATAATACAGGGCAGATGGACATGTGAAATCCTTCCTTACATTTAAGTATTGAATGTTCTGGTCATTTCTGAACTGTGAATAAGCAGGTTCTTTTGTGGCTTTCTACAAAAAAAAAAGAAAAATAAGGTAAGGAATGTGACTACATAAAAATTTTAAATTTCTCTGTTAGAAACTTGAGCGTGATAATACCACTTCTTAAAGGAGCAAAGATCTAAGCTGATCATTCACAAAAGAAGAAATACAAACAGCTAATATACATATGTTCAGCCATGCTTCAGTCATGCTTATAATCATAGAAGTACAATTTAAAGCAGCAATAAGGTGCCATTGTTCACCTATCAAATTGATTTTTTTTAATTGCAGTGATATTCAGTGCTTAGGGTGATGAGATGTGCCCTCTCACATTGCTGGTGGAGACACAAATTGTTACAATCTCCTAGAAATCAGCTTTCTAATATGTATCAAGGACTATAAAATTTATGACCAAGTGTGGTGGCCCATACCTGTAATCCTAGCACTTTGGGAAGCCAAGACAGGAGAATTTCTTGAGCCTAGGATTTCGAGACCAGCCTAGGCAACAAAGCGAGACCCATCACCTCTACAAAAAAAGTTCAAAAAAATTAACTGGGCATGGTGGCACCTCCCTGCAGTACCAGCTACTCAGGTGACTGAGGCAGAAGGATTGCCTGAGCTCAGAAGGTTGAGGTTGCAGTGAGCTACTGCACTCCAGATTGGGTAACAAAGTGAGATTCTGACTCAAAAATAATAAGAACTATAAAATTCTTTTTACTAGACTCTTCAATACACAAAGAGCATGATTTCAAAAGATGCATCAACCAAATGCAAATTGTGGACTTTTGTTTGGATCCTGATTCAGATAAGTTGGTTCTGAGAAAATATGTTTTCAGGTAATTGGAGAAAATTGAACATGTCCAGATAGTAGATGATATCCAGCAATTATTGTTCCTTTTTGTAGGTGTGCTAATGGCATTCTAGTTGTTTTTAATATGTTATTTTACCTATTTGAGAAGTAAAACAACTTTTACAGGGGAAATAGTACATCTGGGACTTGTTTTAAAATATTCCAAAAAACTAGGGAGGGGATGGCTATCAGAATGTTAGTTACCATTGAAGCTGAGTGATCATGGAGGGAAGGCCATTATACTATTCTCTCCTATGTATATCTAAAACTTCCCCATAATAAAAGGTGTTCTTAATGTATCCATTGAGCCAGTCATCCTTCTTTGAGATTCAATCCCGAGGAAATTATCAAAGATGTGTACAAAGATTTATGTGCAAAAATATCAACAAGAAAACTGGTTATGAAAGCCAAAAAAAAAAAAATCAATTATAAGCAAAATATCCCCTAGCAAGTTATGGTACAGTCAAAGAACTAAATACTAAGCCACTATTGTAAAACAATATTTTTTAAAACACATATTGGCCTTTGGAAAATGCTCATGTGTTAAGTGGGGTGGGGGGGAAGCAATATACAAAATTGTACATTTGCTATGATCCCAATTATTTTAAAAATGAATATATTTGTGCATTTTTAAAAAGGTCAAAGTGTTAACTGTGGTCATCTTTGGGAGGTATAATTACAAATGATTTTTATTTGCTTCTTTAAACTTTTCTATATGCAATAAGGTGGAAAAATGTAGTTATCTTAAGAGCTGGTGCCAAAATCTCTTTTAAGAAAGAAACTAGCTTTGGAGAAACAACCTAGATAAGCACATAGGCTAGAAGCTGAATCCTTGAGGGCCTAGATTAAGGGGGAAACTGATGACAGGCCATGCTCTGTCTCAGGGTCAATATGAGTTGGGGTCTAGGAAGCAGGAGAGGCTTGGAGAACATCAACCACCAGGAAATGCACAGAACTCTGGTAAGTGTTCTGAGTGCCCTCCACTTAGGAATGGCACAGTCTAGCTCATTTTATCGGGAGCCCTCAGAGGCAATGTCCTCCTCACACCTCAGCTAACATCTCAGAAACCTGTATGTTACATGTTCTCTACAATAAGCAAGTATCACTTCTACAATCAGAAGAAAGAAATGCTTTATTTTTTCTTTTTTTAAGGAAGACAATTTTTTTTTATCCCAAACTGGAGTCTGTTTTTTACCACCTATTGTTATCCACTTGGGAAATATCCAGCCCAAGTCAGCTCTGTCACTCACCTGCAGCTTCATGAGTACGAAAATAGCATCCACTTTCTCTGTCTACTCTGGTTCCTCTGAGCATGAGTCCCTGATAATGCCAAGCTTCTGAATCTCCTCCCCAGGCTAAGCTACCCTCACTAGGTGAGGTCCTGGGGGTCTAGATCCTGCTTAAATTATAGTACACAAACCAGAATACAACAGATCTGACCAGTTCAAGGTAAAAGGTAACTAGTATTTCCTTCAGACTAGGCTGTATATTTCTAATAATACAGCCTCCAGCTACATTATATTTTTATTAGCTCATATTGTATCAGTTATTAAGATATTGTCTACCAGCTGCAAACTCCCCCTTTTATATCATGCTTTTTGATGCTGGAGCTGGGATTCTGCAAGCCACATTTCTCCTTGGCCAGAAGGCTCCATGTTAGGCTTTGCCAATAGGGGCCCTGGAGGGAGACAGGGAGGCTGGAGAAGAAAGAAACATGCTCCTTCACTCATCCTGTTTAGTTCCTGTTCCAGATAGTTTTGCCCCAGCATGCTACTTCACCCTGGCAGTGGCATTTCATCTCAGTAACAGAAACTAGATCCGGTGTGTGGTTTTTCAACACTTGCAGGACTAGTCTCATCATATCTCCTAAGAGACACTAGCAGACACCAGCTGGTATTTCTTCCTCAGGTCTGAGTCCCAGCAACTTGGAGCTCTTCCTAACTCATAATAATCCCAACCTCTCCCTTTGTTTACTGAACCCTGGGTGACTGCTTCCTACAATTGCTCCCCTGCGATATCTCCATGTTCACTTTTGGCCTTTTCAGTTTTCTGAGGACCAGCTGTTCTTTATACAAAATTCTTCCTGTTAAAATACCTGTGGTGGGGTTTCTGTCTCCTGCTTAGACCTGGCCTGATCCACTGCTGCCAAGTCTCCTTGTCCCCCTCCAGTCCTGTAAGTGCTAATGGGTGGTTTTCTAGATGCAACTGTTAGATTTGCTCCTGTTAGATTTGAACATAGCTCCAACTTGTCAAGAGTTTGTCAGATCTTAACCACCCCATCATCCAACAAGTTTACTATCCCTTCCTGTTTCATGTCATCTGTCAGTATGACCAATCTCCCTCATACAAGTCACTAGTCAAAACACCACCCAGAACAGAGGCCTCTGTGAACCACTGAAGACTTCCTCCTTTTCTCCTAAAGCATCCCCCAAGAGACCTTCCTAAAACCTGGGCCCCTGTGAGACACATCAGGGCTGAGAGCTATAGAAAGCCACATGTGTTTCATCCTAACAATGCAACCAGAGTGAGTGGGGCCAAGCTGGTGTCAGTCTCACTGCCTGGGCTGCCTCTGGGGAGGACAGGCCTCCACAGTCAGACCTAGTACATCACCTGGAGAGCCACACCTGAGATCTAGAATCACCAAGCCTCTTTCCCTTGAAGCACACTGGCAGGACTAGTGTTCATGCTATTTACTAATTTCACAGCAAAGCAGTAGTGCAAATAACAGCAAAGGTCTGTTTTGTAAATTGCATGTCAATTATATAATTTTCCCAAGAATGATTTTTACACCTAATTAGCACAAATTGTCTTACAAAAAAAGAAAAAAAGAAAGAAACTGACATCCAAAAATAGTATATGGATTTTGGTTACCTTAATTAGAAATGTTTCCTTTAAAATGGAAATAAGCAACCTTGCAAATCAAAGAGGCTCCAAGGTCAGGTTTGGGGACCTTAACTTCTCTTGGGGAATCCAGGAGGCTCTTGGAGGACAGATCTCATTGGAAAGAGATTTCTTTTTTTTTTTAATCCATCATTAGGCTTTATTTTACTTATTTATTATTTTTTTTAATAATCAGTATTTTTTATCATATTGTGGGGTACAGTTAAGGATTAGGTTTACAAATATGCTTCGTTCAGACACCCTTGGTGATAAGAGGTGTCTCCCCATCCCCAGACAGATATTGAGTACCATTAATTCCATCCCCCCTCCCCTCCCCTCCCCATAATTTCCCACCACTGTCAGTCATTTTCTTATAGTATTACGTTGGATGTTCAAGATTCACTATATGAGTGAAAACATGTGCTACTCCGATCTTTGTTTCTGTGAAAGGTCACTCAGTATTATAGATTCTAGTTCCATCCAAGTTGCTGCGAAATCCATGATTTTGTTCTTTTTTATGGCTGCGTAGTATTCCATCGTGTATATGTACCACATTTTTTTAATACAGTC
>CAUYQG010195325.1:0-21408 GCA_963574415.1 Tarsius wallacei
TGTGCCACCATGCCTGGCTAATTTTTTGAATTATTGTAGAGACTAGGTCTCACCAAGTTGCCTGGGCTGGTCTCAAACCCTTGGGCTCGGGCAATCTTCTTTGCCTTGGCCTCCCAAAGCGCTGGTATTATAGCTTGAGCCACCATTCCCAGCCTCTACTTTCTTTTTAACCTTGCTCCCAATCAAGCCATGGAGAGGATTCATTTAAAAGCTGGAGCTGATTCTTTGGGTGATGCAAAGATGCTAGAGGTAGAGAGGGTTGGGAAACTGACATCCTTGGGCATCACACTTAATGGCTTCACTTCCTGAGGGTGTGCTTTTTGAAGATGGTTTAACCCTGCCACTTTCTTTCCCTTTTTCTCTGCAACCTAGTATCTCTGTCTTTCATATACACATAGTTTCACTTTTATGTTCTTATAGAAACTGAAAGAAAAATACTTTGGAGACCCTTCCTAGAACTTCATTTTAAAGAAGAGGATATTGACTACATAAAGGCCAGGTAATTTATTTAAGGTTATTCAAGGAATGGGTAATAATTTTGGGGGCTATATTTTTAAATTTAAAACTGAAACCTGCAATCTGACAATAATAATCATAGTGACAGCAGCAATGACAACAACAAAAACAACAATAATCACTGCTATTAGTTGAACATCTACATTGCCAGGCATTGTGTAGTACATTTGATTGTATTTGATTCTCTCAGCGATCCTCTCTGTGGTAGATTATTAATTTTTATTTTAATTTAATTTTATTTTTATCTTTATTTATTATTACTTTTTTAGAGACAGATTTTTGCTCTATCACTCAGGCTAGAATGCAGTGGCATGATCGTAGCTCACTGCAGCCTCAAACTCTTGGGCTCAAATGATCCTCCCATCTCAGCCTCCAGAGTAGCTGAGACTACAGTTGTGTGCCACTATGCCCAATGATTTTAAAATTTTTTTGTAGAGACAGGGTCTTACTATGTTGCGCAAGCTAGTCTCAAACTCCTGACCTCATGTGATCCTCCCTCCTTGGCCTCATACAGTGCTGGGATTCCAGGTTTGAGACGCTGTGCCAGGACTATCATAATTTTATAGATAATATGAGCTCAGACAGAAATCCACTTCTTACATTGTAATGGAACAAAGGTAAGTTATAAACCTGAGTATCTAATTCAAAAATATGTGCCTTACACAGTGGCTTACCGGAGATGCCTTATCACTGGTTCCCGAGAGCCGATAGTTAGCATCTCTTCCAAACTCAGTGTTCAATGACATTAGGCTAGTAGTTTGAAATTAGTCACACTAGAAGTATTTATACCATGGAAACTGCAAAGACTACACATTAGGGTATGGTTTTCTTTGTTAGAGATCTGATTGTTAAACATTTACTAACACACTACTGACTGCATGTGTTTTTACAATATTGTTCTTTTAACAATAAAATGAGATTTTTAAACATCATGACTCTCCTAGAAAATCTGATTATCTGCTCTCTATAGTGTTTTGGGGAGAGCTAACCTGATTCAGTGCTTTTTTTGCCATCCTTGCTAGAATTTATTTTTCATTTGTAATCTTAAGTCCACCAGTTATATGTTAGCCAAGGAGCTTTTGGTTGAGGAATAGAAACTTACTCAATCCAATGTAAACTGGTAAGAGAAAATATATTGGGAAGACCCACAGGCACCGTGGGTATTCATCCCATGGAGTGCCATAACAGGAAGTGTGTCCTTTTCAGGGAGTGGAACATAAACTGGAAAGACTGTCCTGAGCACTTTGACCTCATCTGTCCTGAACTTCCTGGCTTCATGACATTGCATCTCTGCATGTCCATGTCTGTAGACCAGCCTTTTCTGCTTTGGTTTGACATAGCCAACACCCTGATTCATTTGTATTCTCATTCCAAGCAAGCACCACTAGACTCAGTGTTTTGAGTCCTCATTTTCTATTTTCCAGGAAAAAACACTTCTCAGCCCAGCATGGCTCAATTGTCCAATCAGCATGGGTAGGTGGTGAACATAGAGCGTCTTATAAAAGAGATTCCTCTCTAAGAAGAAACCTCTTATTGAGAATGGGTGGGAAATAATCCTCATCTTTAGTATAGTGACTTGGAAGGGGGAAGTACAAAATAAAGAGGAAGAAAGACTAGATTGTAAGTAATCTGAGGGAAAAATTTGGGTTTTACTTATTTCTAAGAACATTGCAGCCCACCCTGTGCTTGGCTTTCCATAGGAACTGAAAAGCAAAGGGTAGTTCTTGTGGACAGGAATACATTTTTCCAAATGGAATAAAAGTTCTCCACAGTGAATTCTTATAATTTTATTATGCCTTAGCATCCATTTTGAATGCAAGCGTAACTTGCTTATACCCCAGAGCTTAGTCAACCGTGACACAGTTTCCAGTTCTACACGAGAGCCAAATGGCTCAAGGCGGTGGTCAGAGGTACGAACTTAGAGGCATCTCTCCTGCTTAGCAAGTGGAGCTCTCTGCTTTCCTGCTCCCTGTAAATGCATCATTAAGGCATTTGCCCATGAACTTAAAGTGACTCACAGCCTATTCCTTTATATATACTGCTATTTTTCTCCCTTTCTCCCATTCTCTCTCTCTCTGTTCTTCTCCCTTTCTCTCTCCCTCTGTCCCACTCCCTCTGTCTCCCTCCCACTCCCCATCTCCTCTCCCCCCCTCTTTGCTTGACTCTTAGTTCTTGTCTTGTATGACCCAGGGACAGAGGACTTTCCTTCCAACTCATTATGCCCTACTTTGCCCAGGTTTTGTAAGTGAAAATCACTGAGCATGTTTCCTATTGTGGTGTTGTGTTGAATTTTCATTTTCCCTCTGAAAAACTAGGGGCTTCCCCAGGCCAGGAATTTTTTCAGAATGCTGAGGAGTCAGGGGTGTGCAAAATCAGACTCCCAGCACCAGAAGAATAGTCAGACAGGCATAAACCAAACATGGTTCAGACAAGAGCCTCAAGGGTGTCTGCCAGTATAAACAAGTTTCCCATGTGAGAAACCCTCTGGCTGTGGGTTGAACAGTTAGACATTAGGCCATCTGCCAGGTAAAAGAAGTGTCTTGTGAAATGCACTCTGTAAATATCAATGTTCAGTCCCCTTCATTTCCTGTTGGGGCAGGGTTGATAGCCACTCTGGTAATAGAACCCTAGTTTAGCTGGGGGCTCTCAAAACAGTCTTTCAAGAGAAAATAGAAGGCTAGGAAACATTCTATAAACAAAACCATTCTTATTATTACCAATGAGATCTGCAAGGATCCATGTTGGTCATCAAAGGGATTATGATATCATTTCCAACACACAGATGCAACCTTCAGTTGGAAGTCCAGTTCAACATAAAAGTTTGCCATTTTCAAATTTCCTCCCACACTGCTTTACCCCCTTACAAGGTTATGACTCAAAGCAAGAGTCATTTAAAATAATCATTTTATAAAATTACATGCAAATAGAAGAAATCATGTCCAAATTGAGGAAAATGACCATGTTTTTCATATTCAATCTTTAGAAAATAGCTTTTAAAATAAGTGCTATACCATCCTTACTTTTTTCTGGTTAATAAGGAGCAAACTACATGCCCTCAGGATCAGGAGCCCTAGAGTTCAAATGATCAATGCAATTGGAAAAGATTCTTACCCTGCATATTGGGCTCAAGATCTCGTAAGAAAAGATTTTATTGTACTGTTAGAATGTTACTGCCTAAAGCTTTCTTTTGTCCAGAAATTATTGTTAAGATTAAAAATAATTGTAATAAAAGCCAGTCTCAATTTTCCAAAATTTCAGTAAGAATGGTTGTTTAGTCTGGGAATTTGAATTTATTATTACTCTTTTCATTATCTGAATTTATTATTAATATTTCATCTTTAAAATGCTATAAATATAATTCAACTGATAATTTTACAAGAACTGATTTTCTACCCTGAGATTTACTCCTAGCACATCTTACTTTTAGCTTTCATGTAATATAACCTTTTCTGCTTAAGCAACTCCTCTAGTGACATTATCACCATCTCACTAAGTTTATTCTTATATGGAATTGCAGCCTGCTGGGAATTGGAGGAAGTACGTTCTGGTTGACTTGTTTTAAGATCAAATAAAACAATCAATTACTCTGGTCTTTCTAACTTCTCTTCCTCTTTCTCTTATTCCCACCTTTCCCTTGCCAGGTGTGAGACAGATGGTCATGCAGTTGAGAATAAACAAGCACCCCCTTAATCCAGCTGGTGCTCTGCTTCTGTCTCACCTGTGACACTGCATTTACTGGGCTAGCAAAGGGGATCAAGGAAAATTGTGTGGTGCCAGTAGGCCGGGTCTTATGTTGGGCTGATTTTTTTCCCTGTATGCAGTGGAATGGCTGTGCAAGTTGTTAAAATACTGAAATATTTTTGCACTGGTTGCTGAATAGCTACTGATCAGAGCCTTAACACCGAACTACTCCCTTTATCGGTTACTTTGGCTCCCTATGTCCCAACACTGGGATATCCTGGACTCCCTCTCTACAACCAGTAGGCTTGATATCTGGCCTTAGGATTAATGGAAAAGGGTCTTAGGACTTCTGTTAGTGCTTTTAAAACCATTCATATTTATTTGTTTTTATTCTATGTACAACCCTACTAATTTTTTTATATATATATTTTCTTATATATATTTTATATATATTCTAAGTTGGAGTCTTACTCCATGGCACACTCACGTCGACCTGCTGGACTCAGGCACTCTTTCCACCTCAGCCTTCCAAGTAGCGGGAACTATAGCAATGAGCTACCATGCCCAGCTAATTTTTTGATTTATTGTAGAGTTGAGGTCTCACCAAGTTGTCTAGGCTCTTCTCAAGCCCATCGACTCAGGCAATCTCCTCACCTTGGCCTCCCAAAGTACTGGGATTACAGGCTTGAGTCACCGTTTCAGCCTAATTCTTATATATTTTAGAAGGGCAGTCAAAAGCATAATTTCTTGTGTTATGCAGTCTCTCTCTCTCTCTCTGTACACACACACACACACACACACACACACACACACACACACCCCTACCTCAGCTCTACCATCTGTGGGTCATAGCTAAATTTCTTAATTTCCTTGGGCCTCAATGACCTCAACTACAAAATGTAGGCTGTAATAGTATTTACCTTGTAGCATTGTTGAGATGATTCAGTGAAATAATATATGCAAAGTGATTAGCAATGTGCCCAGTAACAAGTAAATTCAATGTAATTATGACTATTATTGTCTTCATGCTGCTTTCATGCTCAGAGGTACCCCTGTGAAATGTGTTCTTTTCCAGCTACCCAGATAGCAGGGTTGAAATAGTCAACATTAAACTTCTTCCTTTCTCTGAACTCTAATTTAAATCTTGTTACTAGCACTTAGTCCAAATCTAATATAGTTTACTCATTCAAATGTTTTCTTATTTTATAAAGTTTTCATCGCAACACTTCCAGAAACTTCTGCTTTTCAGTACCTGATTATATACCTATATCTCCCCTTCATATATTGCCTTTTCTTCTATGTCCTTGTGGGGAGTGATGCCCACTCTCACCTCTCTCTTACGGCTGTTCATCCATTTCCTTCTTCTTGGAATTCTCTTCTTTAACTCTAATCTTGTACTCTGAGGTCATCATAGATTCCTGACTCCTCTGCAAAACTTCCCCCCCAAAACCCAGTCTCAATAATGTCTTCTCTTTTGGGCTCCTAGCAGAATTTAGAGTCTCTGATCCCATTTTAGGACCAATTCTCTCCATTGTGTCTTGCAAGTCTTTTCTTTACAACTAGATTATACATGTCTTGAAGGCATGGACCAGAATTTAGGCCATCATAGGAAGTGTCATAATGGGCCTTTAATAGCCAAACATTTTTCTTAGAGGTCATGAGGAATGTTGGTTTTTCAAAATATGAAAGCACTTTGGATAGAGAAAGGAAAGATTTTTCTTAAAAGTCTGTAAGCAAAGCAAAGCACATTAAATATAAATAGAGAATTTTTAAAACTTGTTTTATTTTACATCTTGGACTTGTACAAAATATTTAGATGAGACTTGGGTATTAATAATTTACTATATCACTTTAACAAAAATCACCAAATTCATACTTAACTCATGGTTGGCTGGATTGTCTGCTAATTTATTGCATAGATCATTCAAATAGATGCAGTGTTCCATAAGAGGCTGCCTACTATGAAGTTCAGCCTACGAGAATCAGAATTTTAATGGTACCTGACCATGGACGCTACTTATTCTAGTTACATAATAACTGAAGAGGATTTTTTTTCATATTTGATGTTGTAATGACATTAGGGATTACTGGTTGAGAATAGTAAACTTACACTAAAATAGACTCAGAAAGTTTCCTATGAAGTTAACTTAAGCATGAATATCTTCCATAAACTACTTACGTGCATGGCTGTTCTAGTATTAAGTTCAATTCCTCTGCTTTAAGGAACTAAAAAAATACTTGACCAAGAGTTAAGTGAAGCATCTCTGCCTGGCCCTTGTCCTGACCATCTTCTCCTTCTTGTGCTCTGGTTCTAAGTTGGCCATTGTTTAAGTTAGGGTGTCTTTCATTGCAAGTGATGGAATACCTGATTCAAATTTACCTGCTTCATGTAACTGAACACTTACAAGGAACTGGCTTTAGGTGCGGCTTGGTCCAGGGCTCACATGATGTCAGCAGAACTGGGATTCTCTTTCTCTGTTTGTAGCTTCACTTCCTCAAGTCTGGCTTAGAATAGAAGACCCCCTTCTGGTTTCAGATTCACCACATCAGCTTTCTCTTGATCATCTCTGGAGGGAAGGAAACTGGAAATATTTTCTGAGTGTTCCCAAATACATCTTAGAATTAATTGAGGCTTAAACATGATGGATTTAATATGGACTTAGTGTCCATCCCTGAACCCATCGCTGGGGCCAGGGGGATGGAGTGTGCTGATTGGCTTAACATAGGTCACATGCTGCACTCTGATATATTGGGTTGGTGTCGACTTCACTGAAATTACACAGGCTGGGGGGAGTGAAGGGAACTCTTACTTGTTATCACATGAAGAGAGGAATCACGTGCTGACAGGAATGTGTCCCACAGCTATTGATTCACTTCTTTATCCTGTAATACTTATATATTTTCTTACAATGGACAATTCTTTGATTGATAAGTTTTCTCTAACAGTAGAGAATTTTCAGTCTTTCATGACCACTCAGAATTTAGTCTTTAATTGCAAAACTTCATTCTATGTTTTTGTGTGCATAATTTACTGCAATGCAGATTGCACAACATCAGAACTAAGGGAGGCAGAATGTGAGCTGTACTTGTGTGGTTTGTCCTAGTACTTAGTAGGTGTTCGATAAATATTTGGACAAAATCGATGTGTCCTCTCCTTCAGTGCACTTTCTACAAAAGGTGTGCATTTTATCAACCTGGAATCATGCTGCCTTGTGTTTTTGTTTCTCACCTATACTGGGGGGTGATAGTAGGGAAAGTTCTATAGACGGCCTTGATCTTGGTTGGGAAAAACATACTTCCATGGAGCACTGCTTGAAGAGTACCTGCTTTATGTGGAACTTACTGACTCTGTGTTACGTCTTGTGTCTCAGACATAACAATGATTTCTCTTTCTTGTAGCTCTTCTGCGGTTTCACTATTTAACCTGCTTGTGCCTTTAACTGTGAACTGCTATGAACTAGGCCTTGATATCCACTGGTAAAAAGAATAGCTTTATAGTGGCACTAATGGTTTTTAAAATATGAAACCTTGCACTTCTGATCCTATTGTCAGTAAATATCATTATTTATATACAGACTTTTTGTGTGTGTCAATCTTATTGTTTTATATAATTTTCTTCCATGTAACAATTATAGAGCAATAAAGGAGTGTTGGAAGAGGTCTGCGGTTTTTATCCAAAGGCTAGAATTTCATGAGTGTTTCTTTGATTTTCTATTGTGTAGACCCCACAGTTGGCAACCCCATAATGACCACAAAGTGGCAAACTCTGAGGTCTGTCTTGATAAGTCGCATCCCTTACCTGTTTGTAGCACATTGTGGTCCACAAGATTGTCATGCCCCAGTGCACTAGCTCTTTGGATCCTTATCAGCCTCCTTGAGAAGTAGCTGGGGCAGGGATTGTTCTACACATTTTACCCAATGAGGAAACTGAGAATCAGATACCAGTTACATGGTTTGCTGAAAATTCATAATTGCAGGTGTGCAGAATGGAATTCATCTCAGGTTTCTAGTCAGGTTTTCTATTCAGAGACTTTTCCATGGCATGCAGCTTAGGGGGTCTCATTTATAGAGTTGACTCTAAGCTCCAGAAGGAAGGGCCGTGTTGACATTCACTCTGCTGCTTTTATGGCATCACCCCCAGTTGTCTATGCATCCACACTGGAGTCTCAGCCTTCATCCTGGATTGAAGCAGATGGAAATTCCACGAGGAGGTTTTACATTGTCCCAGGAAGAGCCACTCACTGCTTCTTCACCATGGTCACCAGCAATGCAAAGTCTTTGTACTGACCATCTTCTAGGTCTGTTCATAAGCCCTGTGCACTTTTCATTTCTCTCTTTGTGGGAACTTTAGGAGCTCTCCTTTCATTATGAGGCTGTTTGAATGAAAGACATGAGTGACAACGCATTCTTACACCCTACAGTCTAAGCAGTGTGCTTACCCTAAGGGATTACTGACACCCACAGAAACAGGTTGATTCATTTATTTTAATATTTTTGCTACATAGTAATATGCTAGGTATGGACCAAAGCTGTTTTTAATGGTCTTTTCAGTTGATGACCTTTAATTTACTCAACCATTCATCTATACATGTACATTCTCCCCCCAAATTTTCCAGTATTATAAATAGAAGTCCAATGAATATATTTGGAGATGCAGCTTTTTCTTAGGCTAGATTGCAGTAAGTAGAAATACTGGGCCAAAGAGTATTGATAATTTTATAGTACTATTGTTAAATTGTTTTCCAGAAAGTTTGTTCAAATTTATGCTATCAGTGTTGTATGAAACACTAATTTTGCTGGACTCTGAACAGCATCTGATTTTATCACTTAAAAAAATGCTAAGAGCCAAAAAATAGGATCATGGTTTATTTTTTAAACTTTCATTTTGTTGCTTTAACTTGGGAAGGTCGAACATTTTTGTGTATTGTGTTTTCTAGTTTGTATGTGAATTGTCTTGTTTTCTTCTAGGGTCCTGGATTTATAAATTGTGTCATTGCAGGTGAAATAGTTGCTGCAGTCACATTCTTGGAGATGAGCATCCCTCTGGTGTGACAATTCCTTCCCTTGTCCTCATCCTGTTGCAGGCTAATAGAACAGCAGCATTGTTGCTTCTACTTCCACAAAGATGCTAATGGTCCCCTTTCCCTCTGCTTTGACAAGGCAGCTGTGAAGGGGCCAGGATGCCAGCATGCAGGAACTGCCACAGGAAAAAAAAATCCACAGTGGCAGGAAATTACCCTAATAGGGTGAAAATTAAGAAACGACCATGGAACAGCCTGTTTCCAGGATACAGGCGGTATTTTCACGCCTTAGCAATTATTCTCTTAGAATCAATTTGGTGGTTCTTTAAAAAAATTAGATTTGAACTTGAAGAGGGTTGAAGAGAAAAGGATAAAAGCTTGGAAAATATTTAATTTTGTTTAATAAAGAAATCATTTTTGTCTTCTCCATTGAATGGAAAATGTAACTCTTTTTAACATTTTCTTAGTCTTTCTTATTTTGTTGCAAAAACAGATAGTCTCATTTTAGGTGATACTTTTTGGGCTTAAATGGAGGGTAGATACCTGCAGAAGAAAAGGATCGAAGCCTTTTTATTCTTCATTTGCAGAAAAAATTACGAAGGCTGTCAGGCCACGGATTGGTGGTGATATTTGAGGGTCCCAGAAGTAGCTGTCCTGGGGCTGGGGAGGTGGAGTGGAGGACACTAAATGGTCACTGCTTCAGCAATTGAGAGCAGGTGTGTGTACAACCACCTGCTTCTGTGTCAGGAGTGCAGAGCCTGAGTCCCTTAATGCTTCTCCTCCTCGTGCCCCAGTCACTTTCTCACAATTCTCCCTTTAGGACTTCTGTAGAAAGGGCCACTCCATTGTCTTTAAATCTCAGCCATCCTATTTTTTGCTCTGAGTTATAAATTTTTTATTGACTAAGGAATCTGGCAAGCACTGAAAAAAGTATTCTTTTGTGTATGGAGAACATTCACTATTTATTTGTTTATTGAATGTATTCTATGCACCTTTTTGGCATATGGTAACTCTGAGTTAAAAATGGAAGCATCTTTCCTTTATTTTCAAAAGGTAAAGCCTGTGTTTGTTTGGCTAAAGGTACAGATATCCAATGGAAGAGAGCCACAGCTGATCTAGATGACAGGTTCTTTGAGGCAAGGTCGTGCTTTCTCAACTCTGTGACTCTGCCTTCTTGGCACAGAGGAGGTGCTTAGCACCTGCTTATGGAACTGAAGTAAGCACCACAAAGGGCAGCTTCCCTTTTATTCCCTGAAGCTTTCCTCTGAGGACAAGTGGACTGCCATTAGTGTATTCAATAGACCCAATTTAATTTTAATAAACTCACAGAAATTCTGCCTATTCATAGCATCACCAATCTCAGAGTTTGAAGAGATCTTGGAGTTCAGTGCCTCTACACTTCCCCTCTGTAATTGTCAGAACTGAGCTACAAAAGAGACTCAGAATCCAGAAACAATGGGTGAAACTAACAAGCTGAGACTTAATAGCGTTCAGTCAGCACTCTGTAAACACTTTCTGAGCATATTATGTGTAAAAAGCTAGTTGAGAATGAGGTTGCAAAAATGCAGAGGACCCAGACCTTGATCTCAGATTTTTAGCCAGAAATAATTGGGGTATCTTTAAAGTCTGGCTTCAGTATAACAAAAGAAAAAAATCAGTTGCATATACTCATTTATTTATTCGTGTACTTAATTATATTTATTATTCATTCATTGGCAAAACTAGTGTGCACAGTAGATAATGAAGAAGACCTGACTGGATAGAAAAGAACCAGGGACTTTTGTCACCAACCCAGCTTGAATGCTTCCAGTGATGAGCTGCTCTTTCCTGCCTAGACTGGGCCAAACAGCTCCCTAAAAACTTCTTATTCAATATTAACTTTAATATACTGGTCCTAGTTCTGCCATGCAAAAACTGTAGAGAAGTTACAATTCTTTTCCACATTATAACCCTGTGATTAGTTGTTTGAAGTGCCTGTTTATCTTTAAAAACTTAGTTTGAACAGCATCTCTTCTGTGAAGCCTCTGTAAAGCTCTTCAGAGACTTGTTTCTTCCCCATATTAGTTCAAGTTGGAGTCCTAAAACTTATTGTGCATTAGAACCTCTGAGGGAACAATAAAAATAAAGATTCTGGAGCTGCACTCCAGTATATTAATAAAGCTCCCTAGAAAGTCCTGAGGCAGTGGATTCACCAGATATCATTTGTTAACTACTCCATAAAGGAGATGAATTTGCATTTACTGAGTACTTACTATGTGCTTTAGTGTTTGCTTGTTTAGCTGCCACATCTATGCATTTGTATTGTTCTATGAATATTTCCATTACCAGTTATTGAATTCCAATTTAATAATATCATTATCTATCTATAGTTCCCACCATACTGAAGAGTATTAATTCATTTTTGATGCTCCCAAGGCCTTACTACAGTGCATGGCACATGATAGGATCTCCATTAGTGTCTGTACAATTGACTGAATGAAAAAAGTAAGTAAAACACGAATTAAAATTGCTTGAGTGTCTGGGAAAAGCTTAACATTTGTACCATACTGAAGTGGAAAAATAAACCAGTTTTTTCAGAAGAACTCTAGAGTATGTCTTCATTATTGCCTCTAGGTTAGTGTGCAAGAGGGAAGAGAGCATCACCCTAGGAGTTGGAAAACTTGACTGGGAGTCAGAACTTAGCCACCAAATATCTGCTGAAGCCCAAGCTTCCTCGTTTGTGAAGAGAAGGGATTGATGTGTATAATATTATGGCCTGTTGGCATTCTTCCAATACCACAATTTACTTAGAGTTCCTGACATTAGCCTCCGAACCAGGCAAAAAAAGAGGATGCTATCTATAACTATATCTATATCTACATCTATCTATCTCCTATTTACCTATCTGTCTATCTATCTATCTATCTATCTATCTATCTATCTATCTATCTATGAGAAGATCTTGGTGGATATAGTATGCTACTTATTGGCCAATGTGTCTAATGGTCTCATACCATAGCTAGAGAAGTGAAGGGTATTCAAAAGCTGTTCTTTTGTTTCTCATTCAAGTAGGGGAAATGAGAGAGAGAAAGAAAGTGGATTGGTTAACTAAATCAGAACCTTTCGATCTTCTTTTTTTTATTTTTGAGACAGGGTCACACTCTTTCATTTAGGCTGGAGGGCAGTGGCATGATTGTAGCTCACTATAACCTTGAACTCCTGAACTCAAGTGATCCTCCTACCTCAACCTCCCAAGTAGCTAAGATTACTGGCAGGTACCACCACGCCTGATTAATCTTTCTTATTTTTTGTTAAGACAGGATTTTGCTATGTTGCCCAAGTTGGTCTCTAACTCCTGGCCTCAAATGAGGCTCCTGCCTCGGCCTCCCAAAGCACTGAGATTACAGACTAGATCTTCTTTATCATCTGTTAGTCATCAGATCAATAAAGATACACCAAAGGAATTTTACTGAAGGGACACTGAGACCCTTAAGTTCTGAAACTTGTTTTAATGGTTGGAAACAGTTACTATCTAATGGCTCTGCTGTCTTCTTGGAGTCCTGAGTGGCTGTTTAACATTCAAGCCACATAGAACCAGTGAGAGCTCCCAACAGAAAAGGGAATTAACTGTTTGGTGTGTTTTAATAAATGAGTGAGCAAAGATCATGTGAATCGATTATCAATTTGGCTAACTTTCTTGCAGAGCTTGTGTGGAAGAATTAAATGCAAACAGACTGCATGTTTACCAAAGAAGAATGCACCTTGCAGTGGATATAAGGATTCTCAAATGCAATTTGTGTAACGCATCAGAGCCTGTTATTCCCCTTTCCTTACCTTTATCAAGAACATGTGTTGAAATGAAGGTGAAAATTACTGAAAAAAATTATTATCATATACAGCAAACAGTGGACCTATTGCTTTAATGATTATACTAAGACCATTCCAGTATCTTTTTATTGGTCCAAAGGTCACTGCCAGAGCTTCAGATTCCAGTGACACTTGAGGATGACAGTCTGTTCTGACACTGGGTGGGGTGCCTGCATTTAAGGCTGGTCCGGTTTATTCCATCTTAATTTCTTGGAGAACAGTGGAAAAGATATGGTACTGCAAAGCTGAATTTGTCTTGCTTTACATCTAGGATGGTCACTGGTTGAGAATACCTGGAAAAGAGGACTCAGAATTGACTTGGATTCTGGTTTTTCCCTCCTTCTCTCTCTCTCCTATCTTCCTTATCCTCATTCTTTGCTTTCTGACTGGAAAGCACAACTGTATAGATTCATAGCTGATGAACATTGTTCCTCCAAGAAGACAGCATGGGGAGAGAGATGTATGGACCTTGAAGAAAAGAAGGGACCTAATCCTTGACCAGCTATGTTTCCTGAACCAACGTCTTTCTCTGATCCCCTTCTCTCCTTGGGAGACATTTCTGTGAGGGTATCCAACACAGGTATGTATTATCTTGTCTGTGACTTAACTGCTATTCTCTGAGCACAGGACCAGGCACATAATAACAACTCCATTATTTTTGCTGAATTACTGCACTTCTCATGAGCTATGAAGTGCTAAACATTCACTTACTTAAAAAAAAAATTAACGGTTACACCTTTCCTGGTACCCATACATTTCTGGGCTTTGCGATCAAGTACTGGCTTTCAGCAGACTGTCTGGTTAAATTTTAAAAGTCCAAAGGGCTAGTGGTTTATTTCATTATGATTGGGTCAAGTAAACTGGAAGACCAGAAACTTCTTGGGTCCATGGAAAAGAAGCTGATCCTAACAAAACATGAGAATTGAAGTGACAGTGGCATGTCACATTCTTTATATCTTCAAGAAGTACAGATAACCCAAAGTCACAAAGTCACAACAAACAGTAGAGGTCCTGGGCAGGGCTAGCACTGGGCAGTGAAAAGGGTGGGAGTTCAGCAATCTCTGTCAGCATCTTCTTCTGCTTCAGGTGAAACTTCCTCCAGGCCTCCCAGGTCGTTTGGCTAATGCTTAGATAGCATGTGGCTCCCATCTCTGGGATTTTTCCCACCCTGCACATCAGAACCTGTGTTTGCATCTTTAGGGTCTGCTGAGTTGATCAACTTACTTGTATTTGATGAATGAAAATGTAGTAAAACTTGAAGATTTGGTATTTTACTTTCTAGGGTTATCTGCATTTTAACTGGGTATGCATGGACTCTTTGTTTAGCTCAGATAAATATATCACTGATGCTTGAATTTCCAACCAGGGTTTATTTTTCAGTATCAGTCTTCAAACCATGTGACTGTCTCCCATATGGACACAGACATTTCTTCCCTTTCTCTCTCTTCTGCTTCTTCATCCTCCCACCTCCTCTTCTTCGTTCTCTTCCTATTCCTGTCTTTCTTCAGATTTTTCTTTTTTAAAGGTCTAAGGTGTAAGTAGACCCCAGAGTCAGAAGTTGTATTTAATATAGCCTTGTGGTTAAAGGAAAGCTTTCACAATGTCTGTGGCCTTAGAACTATACAGGAAAGTGGAAGTAGTTGTGAATGAACTGGCAGAAGGAAACTCTGAGACTGAATGCTTGGAATTTGGATTTGGCTCTTCTAAATCACCACCATCTTTGCACCTGAGAATGCCCCAGGAGCTCTGTGCTTACTGACATTGACAGTTATTATGTGGGGGATATAGGGAGTCACTGTTGATTCTCCTTAGTGAAAGAGCCAGAAAAATCAGGTTAAATATAGCAGTAGTCACAAGGTTAGCACAAAAGGAGAACCTCTTTATAGGTAAGATTCGTGTAACTGATTGTGAATGGTAATAAAGCATAACTATTTTGGTAACTATTTACAAACAATAACATTTTATGGTTAGATACAATTATAATGAGAAGGCAGGAGCCTTGGTTGGGCTTGAGAAACTTTAGAGGCTTAAGAAATATCAAAGGTGTTATTATTTCTACTAAATAATAAGTGGTATATGCAAGCAACAGTGGTTGCTAAATATTAAACTGAAATGTGGCTAACCAAAATAGAAATAAACTGTAAGTATAAAATCAATACTGGGTTTTGAAGGCTTATACAAAAAAAAAGAAAATGTCAAATATTTTTATATTTTATATGGATTATTATATGTTTATAATATTTTTGATATGTTGTGTTAAAGAAACATTATTAACATTATGTTTAACCAACAATAAACAAACAGAAACCCAAATGAAGTGCATTTAAAAGAAAATGATCTTATGCTGTTTCTAGAAATAGGTGCCTAAATTATTTGGGTATGAATTACTCATCGGTTTAAGTACTGATGCAATGACATTCAGTCAGCAATTGCTCTCTTTTATCTAAAAAGCATGTCAAGGGTTACATCATGCTCTCTCAAGAGAAATATACCTTCTATATGGTATATCTTGTAACCTGACCAGTGTATACCTCTTAACCTGCACAAAAAATAATAGGAGTTACAATGTCATCAGCCTCATTTTCCCCTCCTGGGTAGTCTTTTGTCTGAAGACACCAAGAAATTCTATGTATCTTTGGATTGGTGAAGTAGATGAGATGCCTCCTCTGTTACACGGAGGACAACAGATACTGTGCAGCGTGGAGCAGTTTCTAATATAATCCTGTGCAGCAACATTAGGACAGTAACTTAGAGTGAAACCTCAGAAAGCAGAGTGGCAGTAGCAACTGGGCCTTTTTGTTAGACATGGGTATCTCCATAAGGGAAATAATGCTACAGAAAGGGAATACTAGTGCTTAGGAAGTCTTCAAAACTCCCAACTGAGTGAGCTCTTGGATCTGGCACTGTTTCTTTATAGGTTTTGTCCTTTTATGTTTATGTGTGAGAACAAAAGGGAGAGAAGTTTTAATATTCTATCTTGCTGACGTGAAATTTCTTTTCTGCTGTCAAAAATGTATTAAATCCTACTTTAGATTTTTAGATATGATTCACAGGGAAGGTATCACACAGCACATTTCTTTGTAGTAGTCTAGCTATGTCAGATCAGTTTGAATTGCAGTTGAGCAACAAAAGTTCAAAGCACATTCGGTCAGGTCATGATATTCCAGTAAGAGAGTCTCATGTAAAAGTCAGAAATACTAATACCTTCTAGGTATTAGTCAAGGCAACACATAGAAATGCCTTGTTTGTTACAAAATGACAAAGTAAATCAGATGTAGACATAGGGATTATTTATTTCTCACTTTGACCAAATGTAACACAAAGTATAATGCAGACATTATTTTAAAAGGTATGCTGTTAAATGTCATGCATCTTCTGATTTTTAGAGTGCCTTGGCTAAAGATGTAGACTCCAAACACATTTGCATGCACAGATCTACTGAAGCATTGTTCTCTGTGAGTGCTGGAAATATTCCAAACTTCATTTAATATACTTACTGCAATAATTCTTTAATTTTAGTATGCCTACAAAGTATTTGGGAAACTTGATTAAAATGCATATACTTAGGCTATTCTCCCAGAAATGCTAATTATTCTTGCAAGTTGCTCAGGAATCTTATTAACAAGCATAGCCCAAGTGCTGTTAATGTAGGTGGCCCCTGAACCACAGTTTGGAAAACACTGACTCAGCATTATAAAAAAAAGTTGATCATTGGATATACAAAATATTCTTTGTTATGATGTAGATCAAGGACAGATACTATGCATTTTTTTAATTAAACAATAAACAATAGGGAATTTAAATATATCTGGAGCAGGCAAATTCAAACACTGGCTCTGTTACTAGCTGTGTTTCTTTGGTTAATTCATATAATCCTTATAACTCAGTCCATCTCTAGAAATGGCTGCTTGGGAGAAAAATCTGTAGTCTTTTTTGAAGATATGGATATTAATTGAGTGCTGAAAGCACAGCCCACATTTTATAGAACAACTGACTGCTCACATTTTTAGATAATTGAATTTATAATTAAATTAATTACTCATTTATTTTTAAAATGACGTAATGCATGCAGAGGAAATTAAAAATAGTGAAACTCCATTTGCAATATTTATAGCACATATTTTTTGCAGAATAATTTAAGCTCATGGTGTCACACAGGACTATAACTGATACAGCCATGCTTATTCACTGGGATTTCAGGAAACTATCATTTTTAGGTGCTACAATAAATAGAAAGGCCTACATAGGTTTTTGTCCTACATTTTAGGAGTGTGTGAATGTGTGGTTATGTACCTCATAGAAAATGAGAAAATGCAGAAAGGCCTTGCCAATCTCAAACTGTCTCCATCATGGAACTGATATGGTGTAAACCATACAATTATTTTACTTGGAATTGGAAAATTTGAAATGCTGGTGAAAAATAGAGATACTAATAACTAGCAAATCAAGCAAAATAATTTCTTGATTTTCAGCAATTCCAAGAATTACTGACTTAATCAATGAACAAACAAGGTGCTGTTTTATCAAGCAAGATTTAAAATCCACATATATATTTATGGAATTCCTCTTTCCCATCAGTATATTAACAAAAATTGGTTTATTTACCCAAGGGCAAAACCATATTTTATACTACTCTGAATTACCAGACTCTAACCATAGGTTTAACAAATTATTGCTGCTCAAAATATCAGATGAATATTAAAGGAAAGATTAAAACATGGTAGGTAAGTTTTAGTAGAAGCTGAGGAAGAATAATGGAGGGTGATTGTTAGTGATTTCCATGAAGGTTCAGAATAGACAGGACTGAATGGGCCAGGTGATGAGTGGGAGTGCTGAAGGTTCCAACGTAACCTCAGACACCTAAAGACAAGAGAACCAAGTAACATGTGTATGTGCATAAAATCTTACATATTATTAACATGTGCATTATATTATCTGACCCCGACCAAATTTCTCAGATTTCTAGAGATGGGCTGAGTTATAGGGATCATGTGGCTTCCCCGTAGCTAGTAACAGAGCCAGGGATTGGATCCTTCTATTCCAGAGAGATTTGAATTCCCTATTTTTCATTATTTAGTTTTAAAAAGATTCTTAACATCTGTCCTTGTTCTAGATCATAAGAAAAAATATTTGTGTATTCAATGGTTAACATATTTTTCATAATGCTAAGTCAGTGTTTTCCAAACTGTGATCCAGGGGCCACCTACATTAACAGCATTTGGGGTATACGTGTAAGTAAGACAACTCGCAAGAATAAAGTTTATGTGGGAATAGCCCAAGTATCTGCAATTTAATCAAGCTTCTAGTATAATTTTTAGCATACTAAAATTCAAGAAATATAGTAAAAGCATGTTAAATGAAGTTTGGAACATTTTAAACACTGAGGATGACAGATTTATTGAGAGGTTTTGGAGTGTGTTGTGTTGCTCATCGGTTTGTATGTACTTCATACATTCAAGTGGCAGGCTGGTTCAGGGCTAAGGCTACTACCACCTGAAATCCTTGCAGCTCTACATGCTGGTTGAAAAACTTATGATTCTATTCTGGCAAAGGAAGGATTCTGTTTATAATCATTTCAGAAAATGAGGTACTTTCCCTTGTTATGTACCATATTCCTTGGCTCAGAACACTATATTCTCCAGAAATTTTTATGAAATATATTTGACCATAGCATTAAGCTGTTCAAACATTGTTAATTACTTTGCAGAAAAAGGTTAAGCTGAAATAGACACAATTTGTTGATGGAGTTTAAAGAAATCTGAAACTGGAGAAGATCATCTAAAGCACAATGTTATTCAGCTGGAGGGAGTTGCATCATCTATGTTTAAATTAAATTTAATAATCCAAAAATTAATTGAAGAGGTATAATATTTGCAAGAAAGTGTTTAATGGACCTAGTATTTGAAATATAGAATCCCCTTTCTAAAGGAGTAGCATTTTTAAAATTCAAAGCTAATTTTATTTCAGAAGAATGTCCTTTATTCATTTCATCCATTCTGTTTTTATGTACATATGGCATAAAGCTTTTACATGTGTACAAACACATATCTATACAGATACATTATATAGTCTTCACAATAGGAACTTAAATCTTCATTTTATAGACTAGGCAACTGCCACCACAGAGGATTAAGGGACTTTGGCAGTAGAGGCAGAATTTCATATTAAGACGGAGAGTAAAATGTTCCCCAGTTTTGAATTGTAAGGTGGGAGTTATTTACATATTTTCACCTAGAATACTTTGTGCTTAACTCATAAGTTTCCTCTAATCGTTTCCTAGAAATAGAATTTTCTAGCAACTGTTTTTCAGAACCAAAGTAGAGTGATGAGAAGGAGGAACACAGGCTAAATTTTAGGTTAAATTCTCTTTTTCAGATGAGCTGTGTAGAGGATGGAAGTACATGATTTTTTTGTGCCAAAAAAATCTATTTTTAAAAAATAGAAACATAACTACTTGTTAATATATATGACTACTACCTCAATATTTCTGAGCTCTTGTTCTCTATGAATGTAAATGATTGTCTAACCACCAGCACAGTGAAAAATTAGTTTCATTGATCTTGATGGGACACCCTTTCATTATATAGCAGTACTAAATACGTTGCAAATAATTGTTAGTGGCTAAGTACTTGCTAATGTATCATTGAAGCCTATTTGAATAATGTCTTTGGGCTATCTTGCACCAAAACAATACAGAACAAGAGCTAGATGGGGTCTGTCCTACAGGAAAATACATGTCTAGGTATGGGTCAGGCTTCTCAGAAGAAAATCCTAGTGTTGTCCAAAGGAAAGAGGGAGGAGGAGATCCTGACAGTAATGGGAAGAGAGAAGAAAGAATTGAAGAGAAGGTGCCATACTGCATTGCCTTACTATATTGTGAAGTGTTGTTTTAATATATGTATAAGAGATGTAGTAAACGATGCTGGAGAAAAGAAGTTGAATTCTTTTAGAAATTAATGTGGTGCTAATCCATGTCAGGGATCAAGCCATCACTGGAGATTCATGGAGTTGTGAGAGGTTGTGAGATGTAGCATCAACTGTGGTACCTGACTTATGGCCCGGTCTGAGAGCCTGAGAAGCCATGCTCACAGGTCTCTGGGGGCTGGCGACTTTGGGGAGCTGACCAGCACGTGACTTCAGGCACAGGAATCCTCTTCAGTTCCTGCTTCTGGTCCTTCTGTTATTTCAGTTGTTGAGAAGAAACAAGTCTGCTCCTGTGACTGGCACATCTTTGTCAGAGTTGTTTGTTTTCTTCCTCTTCATTTCACTTGCTGCCACATTTTCAGGCCCACAGACGAGGTCAGGGAACTAGCTGTGAATGACTGAGAGATATGTCCTCAAGGGAGAAATAAGAGCAGTTTCTTCTGCATTAGCCAGACTGGGTTCCGTTTGCTTCCTTTTCTACTGTGCTACAGAGGGAGCACAAATGATGGGCTAACTGGTAACACAGTAGAACAAATCACCAGTGGAAAACAAATGTATGAACAAGATGTGAAAGATGCTTTTATACCCAAACGACAAGAAACCCATGAAACAAAATAAATTACATGCTGCCAGGGTGATGACTCACTGTCCTACTGAAAGTGGTAACATTTTGAAGTGAAGGAAAAGATAGCATGGTGTAACACACAGAGTCTCAAAATAATGAAAAACCTTTTCATTCTGATTAGCGTGGGCATATTCAAACCAGAAAACACAGACTTCCAGAAACACCCAATAAACTGCATATTTTTAAGTGCTTTAAAATATTCATACTTAGGACATCCTCTTCTAGAGTATATTTATAAACCCTAACGAAGATCAAAACTCCAGTAAGAGATGTGTTTTACTACCTATTGTCACCATCCTATTCTTATTTTGGGAAACTAAAATTCAGTTTGTTTACAGCAAGTGCTTTGGTATACGGTTATAGACATGGTGCTTTCATTCCTTCATTTATTCAGTAAATGTATATCAAATGACTTCTATCTGGCAGGTTTTTGGTTTTTTTTGAGTTGGAGTCTCACTCTGTCGCCCAGACTGGAATGCAGTGGCAGCTCCTGGCCACCGCAGCCTTGACCTGCTGGGCTCCGGCGATCCTTCCGCCTCAGCCTTCCAAGTAGCTGGAACTATAGGTGTGCGCTACCACCCCCGGCTAATTTTTTTGATTTATTGTTGAGATGAGGTCTCGCCAAGTTGCCCAGGCGGGTCTCGCACCCGCGGACTCAAGCAATCCACTCACCTCGGCCTCCCAAAGCACGGGATCATTTAATTGATTTCCCTGTCACCTAAAAGAAATGTTCTTCATTTCTTACCTCCATTAAACTCTTCATCCCTCTGCTCAGTCCAACTTAGAAAAATAAAT